>LLKJ01000238.1:0-19957 GCA_002242865.1 Clarireedia sp. CPB17
CCCCTCACCTGCATCCTTCTCACCCCCCTTCCCCTTGCTACCTCTCTGTCCCCTCGGCCCTCCTCTCGGCCCCTTAACTCCCAATCTCTTCCTCAACTTATCCCAACGGTGCCAGGCTGCCTTCGGTGTGCCAACGCCAATATCCTTCGCCAGTACGTCGTAATCAATCTTCCCGACACCGACTTGCTCCAACACACTTGAAAGCAGCTTGTCGGCGCCAATACTGGTTTTAACTCGCGCGGTAGGGTCTTTCTTGAATTTATCCCACCGGTGCCACGCGGCTTTGGGAGTGTCGACACCGATGAAGTTGGCGAGGACTTGGTAGTCGATTTTATGGGGCTGGAGTTGTGTGATGACGGAGGAGAGGATGAGGCGGTCTTTTTGTTCGGACATGGTGCGTTATGCGAATGGTTGGATGGAGTGGTGGTTGGGAGTTTGTGAAGTTTGGATTGAGAATATAACGAACTGAGGTTCGACTTTCGTTTGAGAGTACTGAGTTGTGGGTTGTGAAAGAGTAGTTCAAGGAGCAAAGGCTGTTGATGAATAGCTGCGAGATTGGAGTTGGAAAAGTCTTGGTTCAACTTCAGTAGAGAGGGGGTTCTGGATTCCTGGATTTGTGGCGAAAGTCTTAGAAGAACTGAAGATAAGGAGTAGCTGGCCCAGGTAACCGTAGAGGGGTAAGTCTGTCAGTCTATCATGCCATTGGGCTAAATCTCTGCATCTAGTGAATACATTTGATTACCAGTTTCAATATTCGCTGCTTATCCTCCCTCCTTTGATTACACACTTCCCTCACGATTATGGAAAAGTCCTTTAGATCGAAGTCTGTCTCATTCAAAGAAGTTCTGATCTAGCAGCTATATTAACAGGCAGATGTAACTAGAGTAGAGCCCCTCAATGCTGTAAACAAGTAGAAAAACCACAGTATGAACCCCATTGCTATCCTCTCAATATCGCAGCACAAGAGTCCTGAGTGGAAACTTTCAAGTAATCCCAACTCTCAATATTCCTCCCACTACATCATATCAACGTGCCAGTAACAATCAGAAACTTTCAAGTAAACTCAGCTCCCAATATCCTTCCTACTACATCAACCAACCAAGCAGATAGTAACAACCAGCCTTCACAAAAAACTGTAAAGACTAACCCCCTCAAACAACTTTCAAGTCGTAGCAACCATTCATGACAATCAACCAGTGAAAACCCATTTGTAATAAACTAACCAGTCCTCTTAAACACTCGCACCCCAATCGGAAACATCACTATCATCATCATCCTGCCCAAACTTGGTCAAGCCCATGGCATCCCACTCCGCACCCTCACCATTCATATCCCTCATAGTCGTGGTTCTAACCAACTTCCTAGCCTTCCTCGGCAGAACAACTCGCGGAGGGGTCTCACTTTGAGCATGCATGCCGCCTCCCTCTTCATCCTCTTCCTCGGTCATATCCTCTTCAGTTTCATCCTCGTCACTTGTGTACTTTCGCTTGTTATTGGTTTTCTTTCCAGCACTTCTCTGGGGGGTTTGGATGAGTTTCGGGGTTGGAGTGCGTTTAGTGGGAGTATTGAAAGTCTTGGTTGACTTGATAGGTGTTTGAACTTTTTCGGTCTTGAGAGGCGTTTGTGCAGCTTTTTTGGCAGGCGTACCAGCATCACCAGCCTTAATTTTGCCAAAGATAATATCACGACACTTGTACCAGCGTTGCTTCGCCGCGCTCTTCGTCACGCCGACGCCGAGATCGTGAGCCAAGCGATCGTAGTCCAGACCCGTGATGTTTAGTTGAACGAGAACGGCTTTCAAGACGTTGATGTCGGTATCATTTGTCTTTAAGGGAGTGGAGGGAGCCATTGTTGATGAGATTGATGAGCGTTTGGTTTACGAGTTGTCTAGTTGATGAGGGATTGGATTCTGGGTTCTTTGGTTGATAGGAGTTTGTTTGAGTGCGAGAGAGGTCGATGTAAGTTGTGACTCGTGAGGATGCTTCAAGTGCGATCGATTAAAGTTATCGAGGACCCAATCCGCAAACTAGTTCCTGAAGACCTAGTAAAAGCAAACGTAGATGGCGAAGTGTAGAAGAAGGTATTTAGAAGTGGATGTGCAGAAGCAAACACGCAGAAGAGGAAGTGCTGTGCTGTACTGTGCTGTGCTGTGATATCTTGTGATGTAACTAATTATCGAGAACTCGATTCGAAAACACAAACTTGAAGATCCAGCAAAAGCAAAACCAGATGTCGATGTGCAGAAGAAAGTTTGCAGAAAACAACGTGCAGAAGAAGAAGTGCAGTATGTCGTAAAACTTCAAATCCGCATCCAAAACAGGCGAACAGCAAAAGAATCTTCTAGCAAGCTATCCTCCCCCTCCCCCGAATCTCAGGCCCCCAGTTCCCAACGAATAACAAGCACCACAAACCCATGACTCACCACTAATTCAACAGTGAATATTACCCCTCTCGCGCTCCCTCCTTCTCATTTCCCTCCTCAACTTTTCGCGCGTTCGTTCGTGGATGCCTGCAGCCTGCAGCCTGCCCAGAATTCCCCATCCATCAAAATTTCTTTTTCTTCAAGATCATGTACCCTGAATCCTGATAGGCGTCGTAAATATGCAATGCAATGCAATGCAATGCAGGACGGTAAACCCGTTTGCTTGTGGCTTTTTGGTGGCTTACCAGGGTTCCGGGGAACAGAAGCTTGGTCAGATATCAGATAAGTTGTCAGAATGGTGGCAATGTGTGGGTGCAGGGATTAATTTTCAGTATGCGGGAGGGTGCAGGATGTAGGGAAAGATGGATTGGGGAAAGGAAGCATGATGATTGTAAACTGTGAATGAACTTGAATTTTGCATTCGCTCTCTGAAGGAGATAACTATGTTTCCAGAAACAAGCCTTATTGCTACTACCGCTGCCTGATATCATATCGATCTACATGCTTTGAAGAAATCGCTATCAGTATGCTCATAACCAGGCTATGCATCGTACATCTCCTCCAAAGCCTCCTCAAAATTTTCATTCTCGTCGAACTCGCGTTTGAGATTGCCCTTTCCAGCACTGACATCTTCACCCAACAATTCATCTTCCTGGTCAACATGTTCGGTGGACATAACCTTCTTCTTTGCTCCTCCTCCCTTCTTCGCCTTCGGCTTCGTTGGAGTTGTAGCACCGTTTCCATCAGCAGTAACCTTGCGGCGCTTGGTGGGTGAGGGTCCAGCGCTAGGAGTAGCCGGAGCATCGAAACCGTTCTTGACGAGCTTTTCCTTGAGGCGAGAGTAGCGCTTGGATGCGGTGGCGGGAACGAGACCCATGGAGGCACCGATCTTAACCCAATCAAATTTGGGATTTTCGAGGCTGGTGATCATCTTGTGGAGGAGTTCAACTTCGGCGGAGATGGCGGGTGCGGCAGCTTGTTCGGACATCTTTGCGTTTGTTGTTGGAGCGGTGATGAGAGGAGTGTTTGATGGTGATGGGTTGGACTGGTTGTTGGGAACTATTTCCGTTTGTTACGTTAGATCGAACCCTACGTAGGAATAAATACAATGTCATACCTTTGTTTTATGGACAACTGGTCAGTACTAACTGCAAGCCTTGACGAGTTTCTTGATACAAGTTGATGGTTTCTTAGTCGAGAGGTTGGGAAGGAGATGTTGAAAAGTTTCCGAAGTTGAGAGGTGGAAAACGCTTTTAAATATAAAGAGTATGCACTGGGAAGAACCGTCAGCGAAGTCAACATGGGTCAGGCAGCACTCGAGGAGACGTCAACGATATGGAAGTGTTGGGTGGGAAGGCTTGCATAAACAGTGAATAGAGATAAGGTTATCTACTCAACAACCCAAGGCTGTGAGAGTATTTTCTAGATTCCACGGACAGGAATATCAAAACGGGGACTGAGGAATGGAGACCAGTGTATGGATGAACTGAGGGCAGTTCATGTGGCATATTACCACTCAATTCGGCAGACAACGGTTCCAGACTGTGGCGGTACATAATAAATGGGCGTGTGACGATCCGTTTTCCAGAAGCAATCCGCCGTCTTCGCTTCTATGGTCGATCAATAAGATTGAGGAGGCGCCTATACGATAAATGAACGGCTGAACAGGGCGAATCGTCTCGTATCATGTCCAAACGCATATAATTCGGGACTTCATTGCCCTTGGCATATTAGTATGACTGACGCCAGCAATAATATTGAATGGCGCAGCGTTGCTTCTAGAAAATTCGATAAGACTCTCTCACGCGTTATCTCATTCCTCTCCTCAAAGTAAAATAAATTCCTCTGGGGTAACCTTCCCTTCCTCTACTAGTCCCATCAGCTCGCCTTCCATTATGCCGTGGATATCTTACCGTAGAAGAGTTGACAGTTAGTCATCATGACCATAATGAACTAGGCAGGTTGGGACTGGGCAAACTCACAACATTCTCCAACATGGTAATACATGTCTCTATCTGGATACTTACGAAGTACAGTTGGAACTCTTGAACCTAAGAAAATGACGATCACGTCGCCTACTTCGCTGTACCATGGAACACGCCCCATGTAGCTCTTGTTCGTAATACAGAATGAGGTCCAGATTAATTCGGCGTATCTTTGGTCGAGATCGCTCATCTGCAACTGGACGGGAGGAGGAGGGCCTGTGGCGAGCATTCTCTCAGGACCCCATTTTACGGCAGTCCAGGCGGCCCCTAGATCGTATGCCGCCCTTTCTCCACTGATGTTTCTTCCCGCAACCATCGTCTGGACAAAGGCCTCCTTCTCATCATTGGGATCTCCATATATTTTGCTGGAATGATTGTGCTGGCACCAGACTTCCCACTCTTCCGAAGGGCCTTTGCGACCCTCATCCCAATTGGGATAAAGGTACGAATGTGCAACACTCTTTATCGTGTCCACTCGAATACCACAAACTTGCATCGTCAACTCACCTTTCACGGAGAAGTTCACAATTGGGCTGGTGTTTCCAGCGGCTCTGTAATGGCATTTATGCAATTTATGCGATTTGTTGAGCAAAAGATAATTTCCTTCCACAGCTTTAGTATTCCAATTGGGAATCCACGAAGGAAGGCTGTCATCGGACTCGCACCCAGCAAGCCCTATCTTTCCCAATGTCACCAACTTCGTTTTGCCGGGTGCTTCGTTATTCTCACCTCCATCAAAGCCGGATGCGTATCGAGTCTGAACAGCCAAGTCTGATGCACAACCTCTTTCCACGTATTTGGAGGCTTTTGAGAGAACCGTTTGTCTTGTGAGGTAATTGTGTCGCGAAGCCAACTTCTTCATATGTTGTGATGGCTCCAGGTTACGTAGACTGCAGGCAGTGAGAATATCCAAACTCTTATCTTTCTTGACAAGATGCTTTACAACATCTCTGTACAAGTCGAAACAACTTTTGGTGTAGTCGGGTTCGAAGCCGCCGTGGTCAACAAGACTTAGGATTCCATATACGTGGTCTCTCGAGTCGGTAGCGTCGAGGTTGCGACACATAATCAATCCTTCGAGGAACGGTATTGAGAGTTTGCCGTATATACGCCACTTGTGGAGCAGATCGGCCTGCCTTATGATGAGGTATTTAAGCAAGCCCGAATCGTGAAGCATGCCATGAGATGCCCCTCTTCTTGCAGGTGATGCCATTAGTCTCCGGAGAACAATCGCGAATTTCATCCAATCTGTCCGTAAAGAACCACAAATGACTATAGGATTACGACTTCCCAACATCTCTTGTACGACCCAAAGTCGCTTCCAGTATTGTCTGCGAAATAGGGCGTGGAGCGCTATCCAGGGGCGGGCAAAGGAAAGATCGTTGAATAGCAAATCTAGCGCGATGCCCCACTCTTTGCTACCAGCCATACTCCCAATGTCACCAATCCATTTCATTGCCAGGTGACTGTCACAATCTTCAACGCCTAGCCACATCCACACCTCCCGAGAACTTTTATAGATATCTCCCATCCGCCTAACCACTGCACTCTTCTCCACATCATCGTTCTGATTGATACATAGAGCATCCACCCATAGACGAAGAACTCTCGTTGGCTGGCGTAACTGCCGAAGCGCAGCACTGAGGTTGGGAGTTACATATGCTGTAGCTCCGTCCAAGAGAATGGATTGTGCTGGAGTTGGGTCTCCCCAAACGTACGAGAGTGCAATGTACGTCCGAGGATCCGCCTTTTCCCGTGTTAACACACATTGTATCTCCGAGTCGACGTCGGTAGATGGGAGAAGGTGTAAGATACGGATTTCGTCATCCAAGAGGCGACCCCCTAGTTCCATCTTAATATGCCACTTTAACCAATATCTCTGCTAAACATCCAATGATCTAGGAAGTGCTGTGCAAAGAGTATTATATGGTAAGGTGGACATGAAGCGAAGATTCCGCATGCATTTTGAGAATGAAAGTGCTCGATGAGCATTAAAGATTCTTCAGAAGGAGGAAAGATGCATGAAATGTTCGGATGCACTGGCTATATATGAAGAGATCGTCGTAGGATTTTTGCTCATGTGGGCGCTCAGCGATGAGGCTGAGCTACACAGTAGATAGCCGGCGGCATGGATGGTGCATTAGTCGACCCCAGAAGGCAAAAACTGACGTCAAAACACATGCCGTGAGCATCATCTAACAGCAAAACATGAACTTGAAAAGTGATTCTCGAGTCTTTTTCGTCTGATATACTGTGTTTACCAGAATCATGAGACGAAGTTGAGGTTACAGTATTGGTTATTCCTCGGTGACAAATCATGAGTGACATTAAGAGCATGGACCGTGCACCGAAGCTTACAGTACTTGGTCCCAAGGATAAATAATTCCCCCCTAGTAATCCACTTCTAGCACTTTCTGCTCCACAAATAGGGCAATCCTGACGTTTCTATAGGCTCATTGCCTTGGCTGCGGCTAACTTGCGAACGACTAGGGGGGGAATTATTTATCTTTGGGACCAAGTAGGCTTTCCCCTCGCTAAATTTCATCCATATCGTCGCTGGTAATGACAACTTCAACACCTTTCCACACACACATTTAAGACATCAACCCACCAAGATGTCTTTTCTCAAACCCCGCAATGTCGTCCTGCTCTTGTCAATTGCAATTGTATGTGTCTATGCGCAAGGCCATGCATCCTCAATTGCCTCCATGAGTCTCCCTGAGATCGAGGACAAGCTGCAAGTAAGTCGAGATAACACGGGATGTGCATTCTTCAATTCCCACCTCGAAATCGTCCCGGTTCCCTTCCACAGCGCGATTAAGACAATCGACTGACAATTCACAAACAGGAATGTCCTCTAGTCGAAGATCTCAACACCTACAAACGCGCCGTCTCGCCGTCTACATCTAGTCTCACGTCCCGCATCTTCGCGATTCTCTTCCCCTCCACCCCCGCTGTCAACGCCCTCCTCGCAACCCTCTACATTTCCGGCCCTCCCAATTTCCTCCTCGCTCTCTGCCCACCCAACATCGATCCTTCTTCCCTCTCTGTCATGGTCGCATTCGCAGTCGGTGGTCTTCTAGGCGACACATTGTTCCACTTACTACCCGAAATATTCCTCGGCGAAGACGCGCATGAAAATGTGCGCTTCGTACTGGTCGAACCGAACCGCAATCTGTTACTCGGCGTCGCTATTATGGTTGGCTTTGTGACCTTCGTGGCTATGGATAAGGGATTGAGGATTGCGACTGGAGGAGAAGGAGGACATGATCATTCACATTCTCATTCTCATGCACACTCCGATGAGAAGGACACATCTGCCGTCTCAAGCAGCTTGGATGATACCCCCGCGAAGAGTACTCGTGCACGAAAGAAGGAAAGCGGCAAGGAGTCAGCCGTAGAAGTGAAGACTGAAAAAGAAATCAACTCTAGTGTAAAACTTGCCGGATATTTGAATCTCATGTACGTTTCCCTTACTACAATCTTGAAGACAAATCCTAATTATGAAAACAGCGCCGACTTCACCCACAACATAACCGACGGTCTCGCCATGTCTTCCTCCTTCTACGCCTCCCCCACCATCGGCGCCACCACCACCGTCGCCGTCTTCTTCCACGAAATCCCGCACGAAGTAGGTGACTTTGCGCTTCTAATCCAATCCGGGTTTTCCAAGCGCGCAGCCATGGGCGCACAATTTGTAACTGCGCTCGGTGCTCTTCTCGGCACCGTCATCGGTATCCTGGTACAAGAATACGGGTCCAGCTCCGGAGGCGAGAAGATTGGAAGATTTGATGGACTGATGGGTACGAGTCTGGAGTGGGGCGATATGTTGTTGCCGTTTACTGCGGGCACGTTCTTGTATGTCGGGACTGTAGCGGTGATTCCCGAGTTGTTGGAGACGGGGAAGGATAGGGGTGTGGAGGTTAGGAAGACGATGCAGCAGTTTATGGCTATGGCTACAGGGGCGGGGATTATGCTTTAGTGAGTTGCACTTTGATTCGACTATTCTTAGATGAGCCATTGCTGACATTACTTTTCACTAGTATTTCTTGGTCATAGAGAGATGCTCTTGTCATGATGGATATGAATCATGAGCATATGGAGCAGGGGATGACGCAAATCTCGGTATGAAAATGTAGAGGTCAGGGTAGAGTATGTGGTATGGGAATGTTAGATGTATTTTGAATACATGTTTGGACCAAAGCAGCAGTCGCGGGAACTATTTGGATCAATGAACGGTATAGACACGAAATCCATATATACAGATTCTAAATAACAATGACGAGATAATCTAAACGACAGCAGTAGACTTGCTAACAGTAATCAATAAAAGGACGTGAAAAACATGTCACTTCCCCCTTCCTCCCCCTCTGGTATGAGCATCCACAAAGCTACAGTATACCCGCAACGCATCTATCCACTCTCCTACCGGATCAGATATGTTTTCTTGCAATAGAAATATATCGTTTCTGGGCACTGGTTTGAGGAGTATATATACCCGGGGAGGATCATCTGATATGGAGGTTCTGCAGTGGAAAATTCTGCATAGATAGAACCAACTATTCACTTCCATTCACTCACCCACCCAACAAAAATGAACAGCTCCGCCTTACACCACCCCCTCTTCCGACCACCGCGCTAGATTAGAGCAGGGGGTTTAGAAAATTTATATAAATACCCCCTTCCTCACCCGAGTGATATGCCTTTTTTTTCCTTGGCAGAAAATACCAAAGTCTCGCTGGAGAGGTACATGGCGTAATGCGTGGGTGTGAGAAGAACTATGTATGTACTTTGTTCTTAGCGTGCAGTATTTAAAACCCACTCGAGTCTTTTCGTCGAATTTAGAGTTTGACACTGGTTGTGTATGGATGGTATATAGATGTAGGTGTAGGTGGATGTATATTTGACAGTGCAACCCAACGAAATTCAGTGCCATCGACGGCAAAGTTGGAATTTAGAAAGTAATAACAATAGTAATAGGGGTATTAAAAGAATGACAGTAGCAGCAAAAAGAACAGCGAATTCCAGCAAAACGACAATAACAACCCATCCAACCTTCCTAAACGCGGTATCCAACTGCTTGTCTGCACACCTCCAACCCTCATCTCATCATACTCAAACCTCTCCTTCCTTCCTTTCCTTCTCAAAGCAACAAAACCAAATCTCTGATATCTTCTGCCAGACGGACTTCGTAGTTGTTTGTTCTGGTTACATCGCCGGGATGGATATTTATATAGAAGATCTGGAGAGAAAGAAGGTAGAAGGAAAGGAGGGAAGGAAGAATGGAAGTGAATACATCATTCACCAACATATACTCTTTCTCGACCTTGATCATGATCTCTCCTCTTTCAGAAGACAGACAGACTGGTCATATTCACTCTACATCCCCCTCCTTCCTCCTCTCCCTCTCCCTCTCCCTCTTCTTTCTCCTCTCCCCTCCCCCAAGGCACCAAACTCAAGCTCGCAACTCTTCCGAACCAAAAGCGGTAGCAGAGCTACATACTTCGAGCGTAACCCCAGACTTACATCTCCTTGCGCACTCCACCTCATCCTACATCTTTTCAAAACCGCATCACACGTAATAATTTAACTTCCTTCGCTCGTTTGTTCACACAAACTGGAAAGGGATGGTACCCAATAGCAATTTCGGAGACAGTAAGATTGGAAATGTGAGCTCTAGTGTTCGTGGGCCTTGGGCATGCTTTTGGTGTTTGAGGCTAATAGCAGAGAGGTAAAGTAGACTACGACACCGTAGTGCATCTTTATATGTTTCAGAAGCAGTGCCGGAGAGGAGCATGAAAGAATGTCGCCAATATTCGGTCTACCTTCAGTCTACAGGAAACATAATCTTGCCAGAACTAACCACCAAAGGCCGTCCAGCATCTTTCATGAAGTATTTCGTGATTTCGATCAAGCTCATATCCGTATCTAAACCCTGTTAGTTGCGAGACGAGACCCTTGGGCAGATGAAGTTTCAAACATGGCGGGCCCATAATCGATGCCGTAACGGGGAGATATTCCATTTGATTACTGATCCGAGATTCGCATGGAATTGTCCAACTTTCCACATCAGCAAGTCTGTCTCTACACACCCTGAGAGAAAGGACACTTACCGGAACCACGATTTCAGGTGCGCCTAAAATCGGCGATATCCACAATTGGTGCCATGCAGGGTGGATGAAGTACCCACTATATAAGTGTTAGCTGTGCAGGCCGGCATAGAATGTGATCTTCTCTTACGGTGGAGGGTCATCGCGGTAATCTGGCTTGATATCTTCGCTCTGCATAACAACTAACGTGTTCCTTATATCGACCCGCATTACTGTTTGCAGAAACTATTCTTTATACACTTTCATCCTTCGCATACCGTCCTCGTGTTGCTCAGCTGAGTATTGCTTCCCAACTTTCTTGAACAAATACATTAGTTGCGAATAGAATAGATAGTCAAGGATCAACTCACCATCGCCATGTCACAAATGGACTGGAGTATAGGGTTCGACCGAACTTCTTCATTTAATCGTTTCTAAATCCGGCGGTGTTGTGGTAGTTCTCGTATAAGAATGTACTCCCACCAACCTACACGATGGTCAGAATAGGCATTTGCAGTAAAAGGGACAGACATACTTCTTTCAAGTATTCGTGAAGACTCTCTCGAGCAGCTGCTTGTGGGGGTTGTTGCTTCCAAGCTCGCTGATACTGATCAGCTAGGCTTCAACTCCCAAGTAGTTCTCGAGGTCTTCAACTAGTTTCAGGATTAACTGTTTTTTGAGACTGTCTTCCGATGGGAATAAGTCGACGGGGACAACAATCGCTATTGGTAAATTCTGAACTTATATTCAACACATGTGTTCACGGTCCGATAGACAGACAGCTATCACGAATATTTTGCTTCCTTCGTGATTTTTCTTCACCGTACCACGTCTCGGCAAAAGCGGAAAGCTTTGCAAGATCCCTTGAGAAGATTCCTGGGACGTCGAAGTGCCTGGATACAAGCGTTAGTTATCGAAGGATTTAGCTCGGTGAATAGAAATCTCACTTGAAGATGGTGAAAATGCCTTCTGAAGAAAAAACCCCCCTGCTTGGCCGGAGACTAAATAATCTATTACATTGAGCTGGCCTCCGCATGCTCCCGTTTGTTGAGCAATTCACTTAGTAAAAATCTTCCACAGCGGGAATTAATAAAGGCAACAAACTATCAGTTCCAATCGCAATATCCACCGAATCGTACGCCGCAGCAGCGGCAGCACTACCACTACTACTACCTCCTGGCCCCTGATAGCCGTCTCCACGGGGATTCCAAGGTGTTTAGAAATCAACCGACCCGGAAGGTTCTTCTCTCGATAGAAAAGAACTCAATTTAGTCTATCCTAGCATCCAAGCTCCATTTCCAATGATTTTGTGAAGTGATTGAGCAGTAGATTTGGCCGGCGGGTACAGCTCGAGATACGCACGGTTGCACATGGACATCTTGGTGCCCTCGAGGTCAAATACGTCTTTTAGCGCTACACGAAAACCTTGTAGGAGATACTTCTCTGAATTCGTATATGCCATACGCGAGGGCACGGCTACCGAGCAACAATCCCAGCCATGTCTCCCATCATTTAGGAGATCAAAGCGACTGTGTAAGTTTTAGCTTGGACGGAACCTAATATTAAGAGCACTTGGTAACAAACCTGCCATCTACTGCTTTCTTCACTGGTGCCAGGAATTCACCTTGAGTGTCGTCGTAAAGACGGAGCACCTGCCAGAGTTTCCCCTTGACGGCCATACACGGGCCTGGTAAAAGGTCGTCATGATCGCCCACATTTCTAAATTCCAAGATGTCCCGAGTATCCACATGAGCCATCGGTGATCCAAAGAAGCTACCATAAAGTGACAACCGTTTAGCGCCTGGTTCATTAAGCAAGATTGTTTGGAGAAAATTGATGTGCAAAACACCATCAGATTTCAGCGAGTGTGTGATAAGCTTTTCCAGCGAATGGATATCATCTTGGTAGGCTTTCGGGACATAAATAACAGTTGCGAAAGAGTTCTCGTTCAAGCGATGGTACTGGAAGTGCTGGAAACGTCAGACTAGAGAATGTTCAGATGCTTGTGGGTTACTCACTGAGGGAGTGGGCCATGCAACGTATCGGCGGTTATCAAACTCAAAGAAAAGACTCGGATCGATGAAGCTTGAGCCAGTTATTCTAGCATCAAACCTCTGGTACATTTTGTCTGTGATAGGCTCTATATTCGACATAGGATGTCGACTTTTCGAATGTTTCAGTGGATAGTGTGAGAGAAGTCGACTTGATATTCTGTAGCCAGAGGGAGAAAACAGGCTATTCATTCAAAGAAAAGCGGTTACACGAAGGGTAACATGCCATAGAATGCTAGGAAAAGGACAAGGACTATTATAAATGAGTGAATCCCATAGTACAGTGAAGAATGTAATCGGTGGGATCACGAGATCAGGCGTATCGGTGCTAACACGTGGCATCGCATCAAATATAAACCTGCTGCCTTACCTAATATCTCCCCTGTAACCCTATTCTGTTTCCTCTCGATACTAGCAGTACCAACTATTCCCGACTGCCTACGGCCCCTTCCTAGCACTATCTCCCCCAAACTTTTGTTGCACGTCGTCAGATTCACAGATCTCAAAATCTGGTTGATGATATACCCCTTTGGGCAAATGATCGGCAAAACCGGGTTATCTGCAAGGGCCATCCGTGATCACTATTTTTGGTACGCGCCGTAGCCTGGTATATTCCAACATGTTGGGGAGGAAAGTTTGTTGATTGTTTAAGGTTACGAGGAGAGTGGACCAAGTAAAGATGGGATGGGGGCGAAGTTAAGATACTCTACAGTACTATTTTATCCTTGTCGAAAACTGGACCGGACTTGCATATTGGATTGTTAGCTAAGCTACTTTGCTGTCTAGAGCGGTAATTAAGCTTTCTTTTTCTCGGAACTTATTCATGATATCAACTAGGGGAGGACCCTTGAATTTATATGCATACATCCATCCCATATATATATAGGAAACATAGGCATACGGAAGGTTCCATCCGGATCGCGACCTCTGATAAGTATTCTTTATCAACTCCCCAGATGCTGTGTAACAGCAAAACACAACATGGGACGTATTGAAAGAGGGGTACATGATTTCAGTATATGAACGAATGAATACATAATCCCTTATCCATGATACCATTATCAGCATTCCCCTCTATATTCTCTTTCCATCTCAATCAAACCGCCATCATTTTCAAAATGGCACTATCAAGCTCTCAAATCAGCACCAACTGGTCCGCAGCCAGCGTAGAACAACCTCTCGAAGCATACTCTGGACCACCCCGAAACATAACCCCTATCAACTCCATCCACTTCGCCTCGCACCTCCAACCCCCCGCATACTCCATCCTCGGCACAGACCCCAGCTCTCAGATTCTCTTCCTCGACGTGCAAATTCTCGATTCCACAGGGCGGGCTCCCTATCCGGGTGATGTTCTGATAAACGGCGAACGTATAGTCCGCGTGGGCGACATGTCCAGCGCCGAGAAATCGGATCTACGAAAGAGTCCGCACGTGCGCGTGATCGAGGGACGTGGACGCACGCTTATGAGTGGTCTGGGTGATGCGCATACGCAGTTATCCTGGAACGGGGGTGACTTGGATGCGCTCGGGGGGTTGGAGGTAGAGGAACACACGCTGTTGACGGCGAGGAGCGCTAAGTGTTATTTGGATTCAGGATAAGCTATGTAAGTATACGTGATCGATTTCCATCCAAAGTTGGAAAGTGAAACGTTGAGTTCGATGAACGTAAAGGTGTTTTGGAGCCGCATCGGCAAAAGACCGTCTCGATGTCGTGATCCGCGATGCGATTAACGCAGGCGATATCCCAGGGCCGCGCTATTCGGCGAATGGAAAGGAGATAGCGAGACGAGATGGCGACCTAATTCCTGGAATTACGGCGTATGCGGATGGGCCGGAGGAGATGAGAGAGGTGATTAGACATCATGTTGGGATTGGAGTCGACCAGATTAAGTTGAGTATGAGTGGAGAAGCGGTGAGATATCCTATCCCTGTAGCACTGTAGTTTCTGAATAGAGAACGCTTCTGACATGCGAGGAAGATCACCGAAACGAGATCCGCTGAAGATTGCTACTTCTCGGATGCTGAGACGCAGACTTGTGTCGATAAAGCTCATGGCTTGGGTCGACGATTGTGTGCACATGCAAGAGCTCGTGATTCCGTGAAAATGTGCGTCAGGCACGGGGTGGATGTCATTTACCATGCATCATTTATTGACGACGAAGGAATGAACATGCTTGAAGCAGAAAAGCACAAACACATTGTTGCACCCGCTATAAACTTCCCAATTGCTACACGTAAGTTACTCCCCTATCTAGATATCTGAACAAGAGTCAACAAATCCCCAGTCAACGAAGCAAGCGCATTCGGGTACTCTCACGAAAAGGCAGAACGAGTCGGCTACCAGAAAGAGCTCGACGCATCTATCCGGGGCCTACGCGAAATGCATAAACGTGGTATCGTTATCCTCCCTGGTGGTGACTATGGATTCGCATGGACTCCCCATGGAACATATGCGCGTGATCTCGATCATTTCGTCAAGTATCTTGGTTTCTCTCCGATGGAATCGATAATTGCGGCGACGGCTGGCGTTGCGAAGTTGTTTATGCGAGAACATGAGCTAGGAAAGATCCAGTCAGGCTTCTTTGGTGATTGTATTTTGGTGGATGGGAATCCCTTGGAGAATATCACCATCTTGCAAGATCATGATAAGTTGAATGTTGTTGTGATTAACGGAAAGGTACATAAAGCGGGCCAGAAGGAATATGTTGCTCCACCAGTGGCTGGACAGAACGGAAATGTTCATCCGATTGTGCCTGATATTCCTAACGGAGGATCAGAATAATTGATGATTACAAGGTCTGGAGACGAAGTAACTCAAGGTTCGAATTCTAAATTGAAATAGTTGTCATTGTACGTCATAGGATATCCAGGCTACTCGTGCGCGGAAAAGCCCAAGCATATTTTAGTACGGTGTTATTGCAAGAGGCTGAAGGACGAAATGGCGAGGGATTACTGAATCTGGGTAATTATCAGATTACTCGAATTCATCCCACCCGCCGCATCTCATCCCGTTGTTGTCATTGCCCGATATTAAAATAACCCCAATCGTAGTCCATATCGAAAATGCCAGTAATGCCAGTGTCTAAATATTCGAACATATTCCCCTGAAACCATTTGATTAATATCCATGCGTAAGGAGGACTGGTAACAGTTGAGAACCAGTTACCTGATCGATAGTCATGGCTGACGGAATAGATTCCTGCATATAATTGGGGTTCGCAATGTCTTCAGTTTGTTCTCCAGTCACTGTAATATTGTTCATATTGCTTGTGTAATCCTGGTGCTCCTATGTTATTTAGTGTTAGCTATGTCTCCTGCGTCACCCGTGCAAGAGTTTCCTCTAGACTGAAATTTACCTCGACTATACTAGACTCACGATTCTGGGATGGCAGTTGAATATCATTATCCGAACAGGAACGTAACAAACTCTCCCTATATGCCGATAACGCCTTCGTAGCACCATCGCGCATCATTTTTTCCTTTGATTTGCCGGTACTGCCTGAACGAACGGATTGTATAGCCACAGAAAAAAATAAGATGTCCTTGACATCAGTTCCTGTGTCTGCCGATCTTTCAATCAAGCTATCGAGGGTGCTCTCTAAGAGACGTATGAGTTTGGCCTTCGTGAATTGTGGGGCTCTAGCCAGTGCATCTGTCCCTAATGTACAAGTAGACATGGGATTCTGGCCTGACGTATGGGCTTTCGTTGTTAGGGAGTTAATGTACTGGGAAATCGTCAGAAAGGCCAGGATGACGTCGTTCTTGAAGCAGATGTTAAACAGTTTCCAAGGTGAGTTCGTGTTCGTGGTGCTAGGATTAGCGACCATCGGATCAAAGTGATCACGATACTTAAGGACGTCTACTGAAGACTGCAAGCAAAAGTGTTGCAATTCTGCAAACATAGCACCGCCCTGCCACTCTTGTCGGATAACCATGCTGTACATATGAAGCAATGGTCTTCGTAGATAGACATTCAGTAGAATTCTTTTCAACAAATCAACACTACTGTGAGATATAGTATCAAGCTCAAGAATACTAGGTAGATTCACCAGAAAATCTTTCAACTTTCTTCCCTCCTCCACTGCCTCCGTGAGGTTCATACCGGCAGTTGCACTTCTCATGAGCCCCACAATCTTAAATTGTTGCGGTAGAGCCGTTGCAAGAATGACTTTTGGCAGTGCATCTGTCCATTCAGATAGTGGTTTTGAAGGCGGCAGGGCTTTTGTACTTTCGTCAAAGTCCTCATCGTCGATGTTGGTAGGGATCATGCCGTCCAGATCACGTAGAGTGTCAGCAATAGGCATGTTCGCGGCAATGGAAGCATCCAAGTCCATCTGCACTATGGTAGTCCAAAGCCTTCTTCTCAACTCAGCCTGGAAAGGCGAGATCTTGCTCAATCTTGCCGGGTTTAGATGAAGTCCCATGATCGTTGCAGAGCGTACCAATGAGCCTGTAGCACGCCACAGTTCATCTGCAGGAGAGCCCCGTAATTGACGAGCGAAGACGAGAAGGGTCTCTGTTTGCAAGGTCGTGAACTTGATTCTATGTTTTCTTTCTATGCGAGAAATCACATTCTCTACGTCATCTAGTGCAGAAGTGTCTAGATATGATTCCAGGCCGGTTTGGCGGTTCGGATCGTTCCTTTGATCAAGTGTGTGACCAATCGCTAAGATGGTCATCAGTAGGGGTAGAAATGCAGATGTATCGAAATTTATGCCATTGGACTTCCAGAATGCCTCGTAGTTACGCAAAAGGCTTGGGACGTGGAGTATCCGCAGAGTTTTCTCAAAGTGTTTCACATAGATATTGAACAACCTATCGCATGTCTGCTTTCCAGGAAGAGACTCCTCAAGAACTGTCATGGGCCGCGCATGTCGTTGGAGAGCACTCTGCCTTCGGACCTTGGAACCCTTTTTAGATTCCTTTTGTAGATATTCAATATCTTTGACCAAACTAATAACAGATGGGCTGTCTTTCGGGATGTTATTTATAAAATCCTTGGTCTCTTGAAACTGCACATCACAAAAGACGGAATCAACGCGGCGTCGGTGGCATGGAATAGAATCGAACAAACCTGACTAAGTAGCGTGACCCTATCATTTGGTCCGTGATATCGCGATCGTCGTCCCCTTACTACCAAGGTATAAGGCTCTGGTGTCGTGCGTGGAGGTTGCCCAGCATCATTCATGAGGTTGAATGCAGGTGATTGTGATCCGACTTGTGGTGTGGAGACGTTCAGTCCTGAAGCTTCGATGGAAACATGCAACAGTTTTTCCAAATTGGCGACGCGGAGCTGAAGATCTTCCACCACTCCAACGCCACTAGGACTCACTGCCTGTGGAGTGTCAGTCTGTAGACGCCCTTCCGTATACCACAGTTCACATCCATTTACCTTCACTGTTCCGTTTGTAGCAGCTCCCATACCATGCAACAGCCCGCGGTCATTTGCAGACTGCCTTTCAGCAGCCATCGTCACCTGTCTTTTCGAAGCCGAACCCGGGTTCACGTCATCATTGTACGTGCATGCTGAGCTGCGCGACGACTTTCTACAGTTATGACACGGCAGCACCCTATCGCACTTCAGCTTCTTCTCGCGACAACGAAGACACGAAACCACGGGTCGTGGACGCTTGCGTGAAGATTCCGATGGATTATCGTCCATTTCTGTGGTGTAGGCGACTTGAGCCCCTTGTGTTGATGCTAGGAATATAAACACATATCAGTTGTTATGATAATTGATGTCGATTAACTGCCGCATGTAACTCTTCTCATTTTGACGTAAATGAAATCACGAGATCACTGCCCGAAACTCGAAGGAGTAAATAGAGGGCCAGTGTACACGTGACTAGACTGTTCACGTGATCATAATGTATTGAATTCGACAACGAAGTGAAGTCCTTCCTTTCAACAACATGCATACTGTACAACGCGAGGCATAGTAAAAGTAACGCCTAGAATCTTTATAAAAGAGGTTCTGCTTATTTTGGATCCCTCAAAGCTCATGGAACACTTACCAACCTGCCCTTTTCCCTTTTCTCAAGACCATGTCCAATCTACACGAAACGACAGTCCGGACAATTCGGCCTGTCATCTCTATATAAACTGGAAAACGACATCTATACAACATGGCCCCTCTTACATTAACCATTCTTCCAATCCAACATATTCTTCCCACACCGTTCCCCTCATCGTTCCGCGCCCTTGAAGCTCAAACACTCTCTCGTCTCCCTTCTCTCTTTCTCCCCTCTCCTCTGACCCTTTCCAAACCACTCAGGGTCCTCGCCAACGAAGGTCCTCAGCCAACCTCCCGACATTCTAATATACTTTCCCTCCGAATTTCCGAAACATACTTTAATTTTTGGTCCCTGATACTTCCCAGCCGTACCCCTGACTTCCTCACCCCCAAGAATCATGGACCACCACGCGCAAAACTCTGCAATATCCGACCTGAACCTTGCCCAGCACACGAGATGGCGTTTCATTCATTCTCCATTCCCCGAACCCTTTCGCACCCCAAGTTTGATCTGCATAATTCATCTGAAGCAAAGCGAAAAGGTCCGCGAACTTGGCTTCATCTCTCGCTGGCAAGATACAGTACTGTACAAGTACGACAAGCAAACCTTATCAGATGAAATGTGGATATTTCGCAATATCTCTGTACAAGGAAGTCTCTTCTATTCAAGTGAACAGATGTGATGTGATGTGGACGGTATGAGGGGTATATATACATCCCATCTGGTTCCTCGGACCGAAGATCCCATTCATCCAAAATATCGTTCAACGGCTTTACTGCATTTCCACTCATTTATATCCATTTGAGATAATTTTCCCTCATTCATACATTCATTTACAATCTCATCCTCTCGTTCATACATCGCAATGACATTCAAATACTCACTATCATTGCTGGCATTGGTATCCGCAGCGCTGGCTCAAAAATGTCCGATTCAGTTTGACGGACGCATGCCACCCGGTACCACACCAGCGTCGTTTGATTCGAAAACTACAAGTCTTTTCGATCCGAGCAATGTGTTTGGCAAAAGTACATCTACGTTCTAGATTCAATTGATGAGATCATTTTTCTAAAAAATTTGGGCAGATCTCACATGGAGTAAAATAATCACACTCCCCACCAACATAACCTCCTCACTGGTACATATACAACCCTTCTTTCTCAACCCCACCAACCCCCTCACTAACCTCATCACCGCATAGTTCGCCCACTGCGGCCAACCCCCCATCTCCCTCTCCCTCACCGACGCCCCCATCTTCGCCCCCTCCGCCACCAACGTGCAACTCGGCTTCCGCCGCGCCGAGCTCCTTCCCGCCTCCAACAACGGTTCCGACGCCTCAACCACCGGGATCAAAACCCTACACTTCTCGATCCAGAAAGATGTTGCGCATCCGC
>LLKJ01002511.1:0-10110 GCA_002242865.1 Clarireedia sp. CPB17
AAACTTGGGAAAGGAACACGGGAGAGGGGGGGGGGGGGCGTTCGAGAGTGGAGATACATACCGTGGCCAACGCAGAGTGGGAATTTCTGTTCACCCCATCCTCCACTCACGGTGTGCAAATCACTGGCGCAAACACCGCAGGCTAGGATCTTGATGTCGACATCGTAGTCGTCGAAGGGCTTGGGCTTGTATTCGTTCTTGTGGAACTCAGTCCATTTGGCTGGATCTTCGATCTGGAAGCCGGTGAATGTCTCTGGGTATGGCATTTTGGATGGGAAGGGTGATGCTGGGTGTTTCCTATGTGCGGGGCGGTAATTGTAGAAAAGGACGGTCGATGCTGCTGGTTGCAGTATTCGGTATGTGTATGCACGGGGAGAGAAGGGAAGAGGAGTGTAAATGACAAGTAAAAGGGGCAAGCAGACAAGAGGAAATATATACAGATAAATACTCCCCCCTTCTCCCATCCCACCATCCGCCAAGCAGGATAGCAATGGATTCCCCAGTATTTCCCCTCCTCCGTCGCAGGCTCATCCTGCCTCCATTCGAAGGAAAGCTTTCACCCCCCACTTCAGCGGGGTTTAGGTCATCGTGGTGTTTCAACGGGCCCTCTTAATTTTTTCCGGGGTGCTTGTCCTGGGTCGGGAATTTTTGAAAATTGCTTCAAGGGGATCATTTTATCCATGCTCTGGGCTTTCGGCTTTGATACGTGGGTTCTTATTCGGCAGTTAATTTTCCACCACTCACATCACTGAATTGGGCGGAGTGGGCAATATCAGACGGGAATATATAAATTCAGCAAGATTGATATTGCGTGGTCCAGCTTAATGCGAGACTTTTAAAAAACCGTGTACTACCTTGCACCGACTATCTTACAACATGAACTATGAAGAAAAGGTAACTTGCGAAATGTTTCATTTTCCCATTCCTCCAAATTTCTTGCCCGGCCCTTAGCACGCCAGAAAGGAAATAAACCCTTTAGCAGAATGTACAACTTGAGACCAGAGTAAGCCCTTTCAAAGGGCCTAATGAATCCGCGCCCGTGAACTCCATCTGAACCGTTGAAAACTTCGTTGCTTTTTCCCTTGAAACCTCACCAAAACTCCATGCTACCTCCCACACGTAAAGTAAGGCTGGGATATCAAGGAACTCCTACCCTATTCGCACACATTGTTTGAACTGAACACCATATCATACATATCCCTCCCATAAGCAGAAATCATGAGCCATAAAAGCAGCTTTACTTGAATCCTCGCCACTTCTTTCTGCTCTTTGCTTTCTTCGCCTTTGTGGCCGGCGTACTAGTCTGCACGCTAGGGCCTGCTTCCGGATCAGCCAATGCCTTTATATCCTCTTCATCCATATCGCTGAGCTCCTCACTGTCGACGGAACCGTTTGTGTGTTCGGCTGCTACGTCCTGCAAGACGCTGGTGCCTTCAGGTTGAAAATCTTTCACATACCACAGAATCCCACCGTTGTTGAGAACATCCGCGCCCTCAGTCGGATTCTCGCCCGTGGAAACTGGTGGCGTCGGAGGGGTGATCTGAGTGACTTCCACAGTCGAAGAATAACCGTAGATCTCAGGGGGGGTGATACCATTGGTTCTGGATTCTTTGACTTCTCCTACAACTTGAACAGTAGGAGCTCCCAGATCTCTCAATGCAGGATCGATCATGGAATCAACATGAATAACATCCTCGGCATCGTGATCCATATTGACATCCGACATCTCAACATCTCCATTTGTAGACTCCGACTTCAATACAGCTTCGCTTTCCACATCACCAGAAAACTCAGTTGGCTCTGGGTTACTTGCTTTGATGACATCTGGCATATCGTCATCGTGTGAGCGTTCAGCACCATGAAGATCTGCCAGTGCTTCTTGTAGGCCACTGGACCCTTCAGGAGGCAGTAAACAGCTTTCAAGCAGAATGTTGAGATTGGCTAGCTGATCGTCAACCGGTTTCTTGAGCACATCACACTCAGCTCTAAGTGCAGCTTCCAGCATTGGTTGGACTGCTTTGATGATGCGTTTCCCAAGTTTCCGACGGTCTCGAATGTCCGTAGCAAGCTTCTTGTTTGGCGACCTTTTTTCGATATCATCGGATGCTAGGCTTTTAGCACTTAGCGAATCATTCATGATTGCTAAAGTGAACTTAGTGGCGAGATCTTTCGCAAAAGCACCGGTAGTAGTGTAAAATCGCTGGTCTAGCTTGGCACGAAGTTCCATAAGCCCACTCGTGAAGACCTTCTTAATGTCAAACCTGCACTCTGTTAGTTTTATCCATGTGAAATACTTGGTCTAACTTACTGTAAGGCTTTCTCTACGACTGGTGGTAAGAGGTGGGCCACGGGGAAGTAAATTGTATCCACGGCGTCCTTTTCGCATCGCGCGCTTTCCAGTTTTTTCTGCTCACGTTCTTTGACACTCTCAGCAAGCGCGCGAAGCTTTTCGATATCTTTTAGTAACAACTGGGCAAATCCTATACGACGCGCCAGCCTTTCCCTACCAACATGACCCATCCCGGAAAAGTTGCGCCGTGTGATCTCCATGGAGGAGAAGCTTTCCATTTGCAGCTGAAGACGTTTGAGTAAAGCTGCACCTCTGCGGGCTTCACGTTTAAGCGTCCAATATCTACAACAGTCGGCTACCCATTCCTTGCGTTTGCGAATCGTGTAACGATTTAAAGAATTCTCGACGGAGTTGTAAATGATTTTTGGAATGATTGGGGCGCCAGATGGAAGCTTCCAGACGCCCTTTACTGGTGGCTCGTCGCTCATGGAATCAGAGTTAACATAGCCTAAGAACGAACCATGGGCGCCGACTACCTCTAAGCCTTCTGGTTGTCTTCCAGCCCTGCGATGTGCTTTTGCTAAGACGGATGCTGACTCGTTAGTGTCAGCCCAAACACGACCACGCATTGTTCTTTTGTAGGACCTTCGAGCTTCGATGGTTGCCGCCACTGTGTCGTTTTCTCGAGCGTGATCATGAGGACTGTGCTTGTCGCAAAACGCTTTCAATACAGTATTGCCATCCAGTATAGCAAGAGTCCCATGATTATTCTTCATCTTCAGGAACAGCCGAGCCCTTCGTGCACAAGTAACATGAAAGGCTGTAAAACAAGATTTATTCCCACACTGGACACAAGCACCCATAGCTTGGTTACAAATGTAACAGTTGAGCTTCCATCGACTCTTCGGCACCTTCTCTACTTCCATAACAGGTTCCATGAACGTAGTATTGCCGAGAGACACTTCTGGAATCCACATGGCGCAAAGAAGATGTGACCATTTCGATGCATTGGTTTGCTTGAATGCACCATCTGTGTTCGGGCAGAAGATACACGTCTAAGTAGAAGATTAGTATGAGTGGGGCCAATAAAATCAGGAGTGAAACTTACAGGAGTAGAGCGACCGATTAGTTGACACTTTCTACACATCCATTGACCTTCTGGAATGAATGGGACACCATAACATTCTTGATGTACAGCGAGGTCACAACCATCACAGAAAACAATTGCGTTTGTGTTCTCGCAATCTCCATCATCACAAATAGCGCACTTGCTATCTTGCTCTTCTCCCACTTGGGCCTCACCATTCACCGCCGCTGCAGAGCTCGACCTTGGTCTGTGGGTCTGAGGAGGTTTTGGATTTGGTTTTGGGATGGCTCGTTCCAAGCTGTGCCAATCTTTCTCGATCTTTGTGAGCGTGACCTCAAAAATGTGTCGCGGTATCTCATCGAGAGTCTCAGCCTTCCGCCTTTCATTGTATTGCTGCAGCCACTTGTCATCCGCTTCGTCCATATCGTATTCGACACGACCAAGGGGGCCTCCAATTCCATCCAAATCCTCGTTGAAATTAATATCAGAAGCTTTGATGTATTCTTGCTCGGGTCGGATAAAGACATCACTTTCCTGATATCCTACATTTGCCATTGATTTGTCAACATATTGATCGAATTCTGGAGTGTCGAACTTCGCAAGGGTGTTTGTCATCCGGAAAGATGGCTGTGGTAATGTCAGCTTTTCTTTTGCATTTGTGTTATTTATATTAATCGACTTTGGTGTCGCCTTCGGCGTCTTCGGTAGATTGGCGTTGAAGGGAATTCCAAGGTTCGCCGCGGCTCTTGCTGCGTAAAATGCTTCGGGGTTCTTAGGTGGTCGACCAGGTCTTCTTTTCCCTCCACCAGGCGTACCTGGGATAGCAAAGGGTATTGGTAGACCGTTTATAGATGGGGTTGATGTGGCGCCAGAGGGGCTCACAGTTGTACTGTTCTCTCCTCCCTCTGTCTGACCAAGCTTACCATTGACAGATCCTTCGACCGATTGTGATGCGCCGGCAGGTGTGCTTGGGCGGGAGACAGATAACCCTTCTACTTGCTCTTGACTGAAGCATAGCATTTCTTGGCTGATATCGAGGTCAGGGTGAAATTCTTCCCAGCTTCGTTCTTCTCGCGGTTTGTAGCCATCACTTTGCGCGACAGCAGCTGCAGCTTGCGACGACGACCCGAACCTGCTAGGAGCGGGCATTGGTGTTGGCTGTGCTCGCGGAAGAACAGTTCTTGTTCTCGTAGTTCGGTTTTCTCTGCGCGGATATACGACAGGTTGAACTCCGTTCGCGGCGTTCTCCCGTCCTATGCGACCACGAGGACCAACGTAATTATATCCTCCAGGACCTGTACCACCAACCAATAGTATATCTGCGCCGTGCTCATCGACATATCTGCCGCCTCCGCCAGGACCACCTGGAACGTACCGGCCCTTTTTGGGTGGCTCAGAGACGGGATTCTTGGTTACGGGATTTTCGAATCTGCGGCTCGAAGTTGAGGCGGATTTTGGACGTGTCGATCTAGTCCCTGAGCTACTTGCAGCTCGTCGAGGTGTTCCTGGTGTAGGCGTTGGAGCCATTTTGACTTGTAGTATTGTCTCGACTCTTTACGCGACGAGTATGAGTGACGTGTGGAGAGAAGGGAGAAGATGCTGATTGCTTGGAGGTTGAAGGTGACAGGTTGGATAATGGCAGATTCCGTGAGGGGTGAGGCGCATAAGGAACAGGTTGCGTAAAGACACGATTTTGCGCGTCTTTCTTGAATGCTGAGTATGGACTATACTGTGGGAGTCTGGATTGCTTCAAGAGATGAGCTTTTCGACAGTGAATCGCCTTCGGAAAGCCAACATCTTCAAGCAGGTAAGTCGCGATGTGGTTGCTCTTGCCAGTTATGGATTAGTTCGTGGGCAAGGGGATTAGGTAACTTTATTTCCGATGCATCGGATCAACTTTTATCCACCACGCTGTGGCACTATTCCATCGCACTAACTCAATTGAACCCGAGCTCTGAAAGCGCTCACGTAAGGTACAGATAGTAGACGTCACACCAAAGATTGTTCAGCTGTCGATAAATCTACAATGAAATTTCTACATGAGATTCTTGCCCAAAGCCTTGCTTAGAATATAGATTCCATTCCAGATTATTAATATTCCAATGTTGAGAGATATTTCGGACTCCCTGTGCTGCGACTTTTGTTAAAATTGAGCCTAGTTTTGCTCTTTCGTACGTCAAGTACACATTTTGGCGCGTGGCCTAAGACACAGAGGTTTCTTTAGCCATAATGATATCTCGCACGAGAGAAATATCTTGTGGTGGAAGTGCTCCATCGATTCAATTAGCAACTGTTATTGTCTCCATGAATATGCCTGAGACGGCTTTAACATCGGGCGAGTCGGGCAAGTCGGCTTCTTGGACGGGCAAGTCGGGGTAGGAGATCAGTTGTTGCGTGCAAGCCAAAAAACACAAGCAATATATGTACTCCTCATTTTCTACCTCGACCTTGTGTTGAGATGCCAGATACTGCGTTCTTTCTCCTTATTACCAAAATTTCATCCATCACTGCATCTACAAAATGTCTTCAAAGGAAGTCATCCTGATCACGGGCAGCAATACCGGCATTGGGTTCGAAATTGTGAAGGCCCTTTGTGCTTCTACCAAAGCATATGATGTTGTCCTCGCAGGGCGGTCTCTGACCAAAGTCTATGCCGCTGTTAGTGAGGCAGTGGCTCAGTTTCCTCAGACCAGCAGCAACCTCTCGGGAGTGCAGATCGATATTGAGCAAGATGGGTCAATCAAGAAGGCCTTCGACGAGATTCGGGCAAAGTTCGGGAGATTAGATGTTTTGGTCAATAATGCCGGTAAACAGGTTTCTCATAATCCATATGCATTACTCGAAGACTAACGCTCAGGATAGGCGGCCAACTTGACCAACTGCAGGCTCCGAAGGGTAACCTGACAGAGCGTGAGATGTGGAATAAATCATGGGATCTTAATGTTACCAGGTCTCAGGTTATGACAACCATCTTTATGCCTTTGCTTCTCCAAACTCCGAATCCTCGCTTAATCTTCATGACCTCCGGCACTTCTTCTATCCCCACTTCAGAAAATATGACGTTTGCGGTGAACCATTATTCGCCAAAAGGTTGACCTAAAAGCAACTTTGACGGAAAGAGCTTCAATGTGCCAGCATACCGTAGTGCCAAGACCGGACTGAACATGTTGATGCGAGAATGGCATCGTGCGCTCCATGAAGATAGCGTAAAGGTGTGGACTATCTCACCCGGGTTCTTAGCTACAGATCTCGGAGGGACAGATGCTGAAGCTCTGAGGAGGATAGGAGCGCAAGATCCCAGTGTTGCGGAAGGATTCATTAGAGGTGTCATTGAGAGAAGCAGAGATGTCGATGTTGGCAAAGTTATTACTGCAAATGGGACCCAGGCGTGGTAAATCATATTCGGGGTAGTCGAGCTCTTCCAGTATTCACCACCTAGCCAGGTGTATTCCTGATCATACATGACAGTGGTTACCGTACTTCTCTATCTGTTGGTTGTACCCAGTTTTCACAGAGACTGCCTTGCATAACTCCGTCCGTTCATAGAGCGGTTCTATGAGAAGGAAAAGTTGGCCATCTACTAGGGAGGTTGAGATCGAGATTCTGGAGCGCGGTGTGTCTTTCTATATGGAGCCAAGAGTGTCAAAATTGAAAGGAGATACGGAGTTCCAATCTCGCTACCTGCCGCAAGGCTATTGACACACCTCGGGTGATTTTTCTTGCCGTCCGGAGTGTTGCAAATGAATTTTTCGGACGAGGAATGCGGTGTTAATCAAAAGATAGTCGGACAAGCGAGGGGTGCGCTTAGCATTCCCACAGTCACATTGTGCTGGGGTGAGTATATAATTATTGTAAAATCTGCCTCAATGACGTTCATGCATTAACGACACAATGAATCCTGCTCAAACCCGTCGAATCACGAGGAATCGAGAGCTACGCGCTTGTATTGAATGTCGACGACGAAAGCTGAAATGCGATCGCCATTCTCCCTGCGCTTCCTGTACTCGTAGAGATGAGGCTTCATCTTGTGCATATGCAAGGACCGATGGACACAGCAATGATCGTCAAAATCCGTCAGAGGCTGAGGCCAGGCTTCAACATTTGGAGAAATTGATACGAGAGCTTTCGAAATCACAGAATCCTCCTATCCAGAACGCAAACACAAGTCAGAGCTGCAGTGGTAGAGTCGAATTTTCGTCTGAATCGCTTCACAATGGTGCTACCCACTGGTCCGCGATGCTTGACGATATCGATGAGCTTAGGTGTGTTATGAAGGATTATGACGATGTCGAAGATGCTGGCACAGACTCCAAAAGCTCTGATGCCCATGGCGTTCTTTTCGGCACCCAAAAGGCATTGCCATACCATTACGTACTTTCCCATTTTCTGCCAACGAGGCAAAAAGCAGATCGTCTAGTTGGGGCATACTTCAGATCGGAAACTGTCGCCGCCCCTTTCATCCATAGCGGACAATTCCGGCGATTATATCGCATATTCTGGGACAATCCTCAGGCGTCCTCGCCATTATGGGCCTCTATTTTGTTCTCGATACTTGGAATATCTGCCGATGTTCTATCTAGAACCTCTGGGCCCGAGGAACATGGAAATTTCAGTCGGTTTGCAACAGCAGCTGCACATTGTTTGGTAGCTGGAGAATATCATCGACCTCAAAGATTTTCTGTAGAAGCGCTTCTCTTGTATGCACAAGCAAAATGCCTCAAGGGAGAAAACTTTGGGTCTGACATTGCAATCCTTTTCGGGACGCTCGTTCGCCTCGCGACAGTGATGTCTTATCATCGAGACGCCGACAACTTCAAAGGCAAAGTTTCCGCGTTTGAGGGCGAGATACGTCGACGAACTTGGTCTTTGTGCTTGCAACTTGACACATTGGTTGCTTTTCAACTTGGGCTACCAAGCAACGTTCAATTCCCCACTTGGGATACAAAGCCACCGACTAACCTCTTGGACTCTGATTTCGATGAAGATACTCTGGAGCTGCCGCCTGCCAGACCGATAACTGAGCCTACCGAATTGCAGTTTTATGTTGCAAAACACAAGCTCGTAACTGTGTTCGAAAAAATCATCCGACATACTCTTTCTGCAACTGAACGTTCGCAAGAGCTCCAAAAAATAGACCAGGAACTTCGAAACACCTTCGCAGATCTTCCAGCTTGCTACCAGCCTCGACCCATGGGCGATTCAATAGTTGATTCGCCTTCGGTGATGGTTGCTCGCCTGTGTGTATGTTCAATCTACCACAAATCCCTCTGCGTCTTACACCGAAAATACATCACTCGTGGGAACACAAACAGCATTCTTGTATGTTATTCGGCAGCTTCAGGCCTGATCAGGCAATTTTTGGAGGTATACAAGGAGTTTGAGGCGGGCGGACAACTTGAAGCAGAGAGATGGTTCATGGGAAATATCACACTCCACGACTTCTTACTGGGCTGTACAACGCTGTGCTTATGCGTGTGCTATACCAGACAAAATGCTGCCAACCCTGAGGGTACTATGGCTTTTGATGTGGAGGCGCCATTGAATATACTCCAGGAGGCTAGGCTTGTTTGTCAGGAACAATCGACCACTCACAAAGATGCTAGGAAAGTCCAACTGTTGATCGAAGCCACAGTTGAAAGATACGCCCCTCCGGGCACTGAAAGATACACCTCTCCGGGGACTGAAAGATACGCCCCTCCGAGCACTGAAAGCACGTCCGGGAGTCAATATCAAACAGACAGTATGGAAGATGCCCTAGCTGAAGCAGACTGGCCTGCAATACCGATGGTCTTTGATGAGGATTGGGCACGCATTGAAATGATGGTAGGCTCTACAGATGAGGGGGCATGGGCATTTCCGCAGCCATTTTATGTTCCACAGGATCACGAAACGATGGATCAGACTTAGTAATCGACGACGATGAATGCATTTAGCATTCAGATACAGGTGATATATTGAATATTCTTAAGACCGCTTCTCATGTAGAGGTATGTTCCATTTTTGTTTTCGTCCTACGTGCAGAAGACTGTGCAAGATGCTATTCCGTAGTATGCCTGCCATTTGCAGCGGAGTTAACTGCAGGAGATGCTCTGGCTAATTAAGTCTGATGTCTTCAATCTTACTCTGTCATATTTTACGCATACTAATCCTTGATTATCATTAGTTTCCACCGAATTCGGTTGTCTAAGGGGTTATTTTTCCAGCCCCTGAAATGTCAATGCGAACCTTGGCATTAAGGAGGTCGATTTTCCAGGATAAAGACACAGCTAGTTCAAATTTCATTGACGTTAACATGAACGGTTACTCTACTAACCCAAACTCAAGAAATATGAAGTAGTGAAATAAATGGGATCACCTCAATCGTTTGGCCACTGCAGGTGAGATCATCGCTCAGCAATTATTCCACCTCACTAATGCCAGTACAAGTTAAGCGGATAGCATTTGAACCCGGTACTCCATCCACCTCTGCCATCTCATGAACAAAGGTCTTTTCTGAGGCCTGCCATCTATTGAATTAACCTTTATTCATGGGCAGCAAGAGTAGACCCTAGATATCACGCACATTCATCGATTCTCACCCACCCAACCCACTGCTAAGCGCACGAACACCTAACCTCAAAATCCGAACTAACCCACCCTGCGCAGCTCCTTCATCCTCACTATCCCTAACATATCTCGGCTCTCGATACCTCTCACGCTCCCTTTCATTCCCTCCCCGCGACCTCCTACCTCC
>LLKJ01000023.1:0-14770 GCA_002242865.1 Clarireedia sp. CPB17
GGGGTATGGGCTGGGGTGTGCGGATGAGTATTTTGGGGATGGGGTTGAGTGCCGGTGTGCAGGAGGATAGAGGACCGTTTTTGAGGGGGAATAGAACTCCGAATCGTGGGACGGATTGTAGTCCGGCGACGAAGGATGAGTGGAGGTGTTTGATGATGGGGGAGCAGAGGTGGAGTTTGGAGGTTGTGGAGGGGTGGTGATTTTATGATTATGACTATGACTTATGATGGGTTGTTTACTTAGCGCGGTGTTTAGGGGTCGTATTTGTATTGTATAATTATAACGTATGGGCCTGAGAGCAAGAGCTGCGATCAGGGGGGATGAAGTTTGGAAAAATGGAGGGAAGGGAAAAGATATCTAGATAGCATATAATTAGGAGTATATACATTCATATGAATAGCTTTAAAGTCATACCATCATTGATCAGAGGTTACATGAGTGTTTGCTCGACGCGGGATTCTACATGCTATACACATCAATCATTAATCCCTTCTTCGGTGCGGGAAGTAGGAAGCAGCTGCAGCAAAAACTCTCTCTTCTGTACTTCTCTTTATAGATTACCTCCATTTCTGGAGATTCTCTCAACACCTGAGGTAAAAGATCTTTCCGTTCCGCTAACCCCTCCTTACCATCAACCATGGCATTTCCGCGTGACTAGCGACAATGTTGAGAAGACAGCTGGATAATAGGAATATTATAATGTCAGGGATTCTTGGGGGCGTTCGTTTGGTAATGGTAAGTAGTTATGATAGACTGTGACGAACTGGTTGGGTTTTTCTTCTTGATACATCGAGGAACTTGTTGAATTTCCCTTAGGTATTCATATGGCTGTCTCTAAATTTGTGCTATCGACTGTTTTCGTCCGTGAAATCAATATATACGACGATCCTAGGAATCTGAGTTGTAACATGGGATGGGTTGTTTTGGTAAGGGGAGTTCGAATAGCCTCAGAAATGGAACGGGATTTTGTTCCGCTTGGGTGTGTTTATTACTCTCGGCTTCGCCGTCTTCGTCGTCCTGATCTCTGTAGATACTGATAGTAGGTGGAATAGTAGCGGCTGACCTGCCGTGTTCACGAGTTGGCTTGTTGGAGGGGGGAAGGAGGGGCGGTGGTATTGAGTGTATATAGCGGATACTATGATAGGAATTCGGGGGGAGTTACCGGCTGTGGGCGGCCAGATGGTCGGGTGCTGTTGGGATTGGCATTGTCTGGCACTCGGTGGAGTATGGTCGTGGTATATCCAAATTCCTACTTCAATAATCTTCAATTGCTCAAAATTCATGAATTTGAGATATTAATATCTAATTATCTCCGATTTATCGATTTATTTGAGAATAACTTTTAGCCATATTCGGAATTATTTTGAGAAGCGTTTAGACAAACCTATTTGTTGGTAGAGATGAAAAGAGGCTCAAATTGGGATTGCTATCAAAGTGCAGTGGGGTAGCATGAGGCTTTCAAGGAGTTGGAAAGGTATAAATTCAAAAACTACAAATTTACAAAATGAGATTCAAACTCTCTTAGATTTCATTCATCTAATAAAATCATTTTCATATCATAACTCCAACTTTCCCATTCATCATATGTTTTTGGGTAGAGAAAACTCTCTTGGTACTTTTCCGTCCATCACGCAAGTGGGTTAGATCGTCGGCTAACCACTTCGTACGGAAAAGGTTCTTCAACTCCAACTCTTCTTGTAACAACAACATCATCTAAGTAGCAATCTGTCCAACATTTCCTACAAACACCACCAAGATAGCATAGTACCTGTCGCGATTACCGTCATCAGTCTGTTTTCACAGGATTAAGAGAACGCCAATACATACGCGGCTGCTGAAGCAAGTACTTCATGTCTCTTCGCTCTCGTACACAAAGTCAATAACGCCGTGAAAATCAAGGTGAAAACCGTAAGGACAGCAATGATGCTCCCGATAATGGCACCAGAATCAGATGCTGAGGAGCGGCTCAGATACCATAGGATGTACACGGGGACAGTCAGAAGCGTGAGAATCGTCATCAGAATGAGCACCGCGACAAGGAAGTCAACACGCGTCTGGTCGAACCGTACATTCTTGGGCGATTTTGGATCGGCGTCAAGTCGAATTTCCTAGGAAAAATATTTTTTAGCACGAGTGAACTGAACTCAACATGGTTATGTTCATATATGCGTTTTGGAGGCTTACTGGTGGACAGAATATGTACTGGGTACTTTGTCAGCTGGAGCTCGGTCAGCAAAGGGTATTACCTACTCGTGTGACTCTGCAAGAAGTCTTTTGTAAGAGGGTCTCAACCGCCATGTCTAACCATGTGGTTTCGCGGCCAGGCTTCAGAGTTACAATGTCGTTCTTCATCGTAATGTAGCGCTCCTCTGTGCACAAAGGTTTTTCTTGCTTGAAATAACCCAACACGGTTTCGTAGTCTCTTTTTTGCGGACGCTCTAAGTTTGCGAGATTCTGGCTTGTTATCATGAGTTCAGCTAACAAGAACATCAGACTTGTGGCTCCCAGACATCACACTTGGTACCAACCATATGCCTTATATTTTTCTTCTATCGTGTCAAGAAGTGCAGTATGAGCTTGGCTCAACACCGCACCTTTCTGCCAGGACTGCAGTAGGGTAGGATCTTGATCAGCGGCATCGCAATCAAGGTCATATAAGTCGTTTTCTAACTCTCGCAGCTCGTCTTGTCTGCGAAGCAGAACCCGGGACTGGAGGTACCCGAATCTTCGGTAAAGCATGAATTTTTCGTCGCTTCCTATGAGCGTAGCTAAGCGGGGGTACCCTTTTGGACGTAGAAACACTGCGCGCTTGTGAGTGGGCATACTTTCTTTTCTATCAGTTTGAGTTGGTAAACATACTAGCTCTCATCACTGAATTTGAAATAGGCCTGGGGTTTTCAGCCTGCAACGCATTCCGACACATATCTATGACCCTCCTGAAAACTTTGGGGCGGGCAGTGTGATCTCCCGGTGCGTGATCGGATGTCGAGTATGTCACATCCGTGTTTTTGTAGGTCGTTGGGCTGATGGGACCTGGCCACATCGCTCCAATTTCCATCATATCACTGGCATCTAGGACTGGCATCTCAACAGAGTTGGTTGATGTTAAGAAAAATTCGACAGCCTTGCCGCTGTGTTTTCCATGACTTCAGGTGGTACATTCGTCTACACTGTGCGAGTCTCTAAGCCAGGCAATTTACTGTATTCATATGCGCTAGAAGCCTACCGTGGTTCAGTGCATCTATTTGTGTTACTACATATCTATTCACTAGTAGCGTCTGCTTTAACTTCTTCTTTAACTTCTTCAACCTCTTCTTTAACTTCTTTGACCTCTTTTTTGACTGCTCTCAAAAGATTTTCGGTCGTCCCATATATTGGTTTTTCACCTCCGAACCCATATCTCCACCAGCCTGTGATCTCGTCAGATGTTCCACGCAGAACAACTTTCGCTGTCTTATCCCAAATCCTGCCTGTTATGACCTTTTCTTCACCCTCTGCACCTCTACGAAAAACCTTAACCTTGTCTTCAACATTATGCACCGGATCCGTTTCCTCCCTTGGTTCGCCCATCTTCCTTCGAAGAAAGTTTTTCAAGGACTACAAAAAATTTACAAACTTGGACCGCTGCTGTTACGTTCTATCAAGAAGACAAGTAGATGGTAAGCAGGGACTAAGTGGATTTGCAGCCGGAGATAGTAGTCGCTCAATAGATGATAGGAGACTCCTCGAATGAGAGACTTTCCTAAGAACTTTGAAAGGTCGCGAACTTGGACCGGATTGATTCCAAATCTTGAATGGGTATTGCTGAATTCAAACAAGATAGGAAGACGGTGATCAAAGGTTGTCTGCGAGCTTCGTGCCTGGCAACTGTAGTCTGGCTGTCAGTTAGTACAGGCTACGATACTCGTTGGATGCAACATACCATGTTGGCTAATGAGTGCGAATCATCGATGAGCACGACCCCTCAGTTACCGCAATGGAGCTGGACTGCAACAGGTCGGATTGTAGAATGAACAGCTTGATATTGCTTGTTATGGAGAGGGTATTGGTGGTAAGTTTGAATGAATATTTGAACAGCTGTTTGAAGGTGCTCAGGTTCGCAATCGATGCTGATGAGCATCGTTGAGGGAGAGCAGTCGCGCTTTTTTATATGGCTCTCTAAGTTGAGTGAATAGGAGCTGGTGGTGCTTGTGGCTATGGGCTGGTGGGTGATTCATCGATAGTTCGGTTTGTGATGAGTCCATAGCTAGGTGCATGATGATTTGATAGTCTGGGTGATTCACAGCAAGAATAGTGAATATTCTCAGCGGGGGCAGGACACTTTTCAACCATAGGCTTGCATATGGTGTACTATGCACTCGTATTCCAAGCCTCAAAGACGTAATCACAAAATGAGTGTCCATACTCATCACTGCGGATCACAAACATGAAAGTCTGGACTGCTTGGTACATGTAAACGGCTCTGAGTTAGGGGTTGGATCTCGAACGTGTTTCCTAAATCTTGTCTGTTTCCTTGTAGTAAACATATCGAATATTACGTAAAGACACAAATAGTTCATTCGGGTTCTCTGTGTTAACATGTCTGGTACCACGCTTGATTTCTTTCTTGATTTTTATTTTGCGCTTCTTTCGCTGAAAGGGAGAGCAGAGAGAACGGACAAGGGACAGGATGAGTGAACTGATATTACTACAGCAGGAATACGCAGCCAGGCTTCCACTTGGCTTGACTATCAGATCTACGTACTTGGCGGTGTGCTTTGCAATAAAATATATCATATCTACATCACAAACATATCACAAAGATCTCACATTGGTGACTTGGAAGTATTTTGACTTAGAAGTGGTTCAGAGATGTACTCATAGGATACTTGGAAAGTACCTGCAATCGTTCTGTGTCTAAGTATACTTGATAATTCCTAAAAGTCTACTTTACTTTGCTGATGAAGTAGTCGTGATGCCATATTTGTGGTACACCCAGGGAACCTAATACGGCGGCACGGTTCATAGCTAGATAGATGGTGCCTTAGGCGAACGTAGACTAGAACAGCGAAAACATAAAGATTGAGAACCCTGATGGTCAAGCAAGCCTTAAATAACCTTAATCGGCCAAAACTCCTTAACTCCACGAGCTGTTTGCCAATCAGAATCGAGCACCTGCAACTTCTTTATTCAATCACGACCTTCCCATTTCAATTCTCTCGTACACCTACACCTACATTGACACCTCCTCCTAAATTTACGCCTACGCCTACTCCTAGATAACATCATTTTATTGTGCTTCTCCTGCTTCTCCTCGCAAATCCATCAAATCTCGCACCGGACGACGTCGTCACAAAGAAGAAGCTCGGTCCACACATTACATCAGAAACCCATAACCCACAAAGCTCCATATCAACCCAACCTCCATCTGCACCTGCGCCCGCACCAGAATCTTTCGACGGCTCTGAGCGCCGAAATCTCGTCGGCTTTGTGACCAGTCTGCCATCATGGAGGCACAATCATTAGACAATGATACGAGAGGATGGGTTATGAGCGTTGTCAGCGGGGTTGGTCAGTATGATTCCGTCTTCATTACATGACTCGTTCTAACATCGCTCTTCTAGCATGCGTTATTGGCAGTTGTATAATCTGCGTCGATATCCTTATTCGATATTTTCCAAGCAAGCGAAACTTCAGAATAGAAGATAGCAATGCCTTCCTTGCGGCCTCTCTAAGCTTGAGCTTTGGTGTTATGGTGAGTCCTGCTTCTCTACCCTTGATGTATCTGCGCTAATCTGTTTTCGTTCTTAGATATTCTCCTCGCTATATAGCATGCTTCCATCGTCGAAAAAATATCTTGTGCGAGGAGGATACTCGAAACCTAAGGCTGCGTGGATATTGTTAGGTTGCTTCGCCGGAGGGTTCATTGGCATACAAATTATTTCGAGGCTCTTACATCATTATATCCCATCGCACGTTGTAGATTGCGATCATTCGCACAATCAGGAGTCCCATAGCCATGGCGCGCCTCATGAGGACGACCACGCACACGGCCATGATGGCCACAGAGACCCCGATCGCTCACGTTCCAAATCAAAGGGTCGTTCCAAACGTGATCGAGTAAACGGGAATACTACGGAAACGACACCACTTCTGGTACCAGCGGTTGAAGAAAACGGGAAGTTCTTACCCACAAACCTCCCACCATCTAGACCTGAAGGCCAGTCTAGCAAGCGTCGCGCATCGGAAACTGGTAGCAGGCGACCTTCCATGACACAAGTTCAAAGCCGAGTTATGTCATTCGTCAAGGATACAAAGACCAATTGCGATCAAGCCGGGCCATGTTTCGGTTATTCTGATGTCTGCGGTCAAGAATGTCTTAAAACTCCTATTAGTTCGCGACAGCCTGTCCTGGTACGAAGCGGAACTGGAAGTTTCTCGACTCGATCCCATCATTTCACTGTACCGGAGGAAATTTATGGAGATATTCCTGAGGTAGATGCCAGACTGAACAAGCCTTGTTCGGACAATGGCGAACCTAACGATACAGACTCAGACATTGAAGCCCAGCATCACCATCATGTTCCTGAAAATGCGTTCATGGATATCGGTCTTCAAGCGAGCATCGCAATTGCATTACATAAGTTACCAGAAGGCTTCATCACATTTGCTACAAACCACGCCAATCCCGAGCTTGGGGTTTCTGTATTCATAGCTTTATTTGTTCATAACATTACAGAAGGATTTGCTATGGCCTTGCCCTTGTACCTAGCACTTGGCAGTCGATCAAGAGCCATCTTCTGGAGTTCGATCCTTGGTGGATTCTCACAACCTCTCGGCGCGGGAATTGCAGCAGCATGGTTCGCAATTGCAGGCAAAGAAGGCCATGCCCCTAACATCGTCGTCTACGGATGTATGTTTGGAATCACCGGGGGCATCATGGCAAGCGTGGCGCTGCAATTGTTTGTTGAGAGTCTGGGATTAAATCACAACAGGCATCTCTGCATTGCCTTTGCATTCGTCGGTATGGCGTTGATGGGGATGAGTAATGCGCTTACTTCGGGTTGATATTCTATCTTTCGATTTTCTTTCTCTGTAAGTATGTATTACGAATAGAACGACTGGCGTTGTGGGTGTAGGATACTCGCAACCGGCATGGCATACAGTTTATCGTTTTTGGGTAGATTATTGGTGGTAAATTGGAGGTACAAACGTCTTGGGTTGGGTTGTGTTGGGTTAGGTTGGCAATTGGAATACTTGTTTTGGGCGGCATAGCGTTAGATTGAATATGAATCATGAGGAGTGGTGAGAAGGCATTTTTATTTTATATCTGGGTGATGCTGGAGGCGAGAACGTGTGGCAATTTGAAAATTCTGAACAGAACAAGAATATATGCAGGTGATGGTTTCGTAACGTGATGATATGTATATTGTAGTGTCATATAAGACGATGCAAAAACAACCCGCCGTTCATGCATACACGCATAGCATAAGCTTTTCTAAAGCCAGAACCACCGAGTGAGGTGCCAGCACACAGAGAAAATCTATTAGCATCGATACCGATGCGTTGATCAGACTAGTTTAGGAAAACAAAAAACGCCGAAAAGCTTTCTTTCTGTATCCCCTCACCCGCCCCCCTTTTCGTTTCCGACGGCTCGCTTAAGCGTAAGTGCGCGGCTTTTCCATTCGCACATCTTATGAGAGTGGAGTGAGTGAGTAAGCAATTGTTTAGGGAGATAGATATGGTATGATATTGTATGGCATAGGACGGTATGCATTTCGAGAAAGCGATGGTATAGTAATCTTGGTATAGAGTTATATGTTATTGTAATCTGACCTGGAGCTTTCGGGGAACAAGGCCAGTAAGTTGAGTTGAGTTGGCTAGACCTTCAATTTGTCTTGTCGCATCATTACATCAATTAAAGAGAAAAAGAAAGAAGAACTGCGTAAATTCCCCTCCCTATTTCCATCCCATCGCCGCATCGACTGACTGACTGACTGATTCATAGATTGGTCTGCTGTTATACTACACGCTTCCCATTTTTTACTTACACTTTGTAAAAGAAGATGAAAACCCGCCAAAAAGACCGACACTGACTACTTACTGCCCCATGCAGTTTTTCCTCATCCCAATCCCATGAACCCCTATCTTCATCGTTGGAGGGGAACTTTCAGCCTCCGTACCACATGCGCTGCGCACTCCGGAGAGACCTAGTGCCAGTGCTCAGTTCTCCTTTTCGTCCCTTCCTTCCACTTGCACCTATTCTTTGTCTCAAATCCCCTAGAATCGATGGCTTCTCCTCTGCTGCGTCCTGTACGCTGTGTATCCGACATATCCACCGGCAAGAACAACAACACCCAATAAACACTTGATAAAGAACCAAGACCAGCTTCCCTCGTTTTCTCTCGACGACAATCCATTTCCCTTTCCACCCTTGGGCTTCCTTTGGCTGGGCTTGTTAAACGGGCTATTGGTGTCTTTATCCTTGTTCTTGTGTGTATTCGTATCGTAGAGGTTCTTCGTGTTCACAGAAATGATATCATGATTGTCGCTCAACTCTCCCGTCTCGGCACTGAACCCAAGATACGCAACGCTGGGGATGGTAGGCGGTTCAAATGTCTCGAAACAGAGCTCCCATTGATCTTCTGTTTTGTATTGTAGTTCGAGCTTGAGGCTCTTGTCTTGGAAATAGGTGAGTTTAGCTTTCGTGGGGACATTGGCGTTGCGGAGACCGCGGGCGGAACAGCCCATGAATTCGTTGTCTTTACCATCGTTGGCCTTGTCGTACGTGGTTTGTCCGTCGCCAACCATGGCCATTACGTAGGGGAAGACGGTGCCCGGACGGTTGTTCTTGTAGGTGTCGATGAAAATGCCGAGACCTTCGAATTTGTCGACACTGCCGAAGACGTCGCCTTGCAGGGCGCGTTGCTTGGTGAGCCATATGGCCAATCCATCGCCGTGAAGGTTTCCTTCTCCGTGGACTTTAAATTCAACTTCGATCTGTAGAGTGCGGTGATGCGATCAGATTGGGGCTGGATTTGAGCAGAGGAAGTATGTCCTTACCTCCCAGTTTGTTGCAGTAAGGGGTACTCTTGAGAAGAGCCATCCTGCGGACGATGGGTGGTCCGACGTTAGTCGAATATATCTGAACTCCGCATATCAGCACTCCTGCATCCCTTCAAAAGATTCCAGCGTCAGATCATACCTGTCCGCCCTCACAATTGTATCTCCACCAAAATCGAACCAACGACTCTGCATGTCCGTATCCAGATATGGCTATGAACCCCTCGTCAGCGAACCCCATTATAATCATTGCCGCACAATCTCTAATCACTAACCTGTACTATGGTATGTGTTCGTAGCTACACCAAACAAGTTAGCCATCTCCTCCAACTCCCAGTTCATGAGTCAACACAAACCGGAATGCTTCTAATGCCATCTTCACTCAATGTCGTCGTTTTAGTATCCCCAGACCCAGCATGCGCGCCACATGCCGCCAGCCATAACAGCGACAATGAATTGCGGAACCACATTGCTCCTATTTCCTAATCCAATCCTACCAGTACTTTTCTCGCCTTGCCCGCACTTCGCAGCAACTTCAAAAGAAAATAAACCAGGAAGGGGGGAAAAAGGTCCTTCACACAAAATGCAGGAATTGAAGGAAGAACAAAAAGAGGAAGTAAAAGGAGAATAAAAACCAACAGGTTGGTTTCTGTCTGTCGGTTTCAAAATGGAATTATTGATAGCTGGCCTTTCCTTTCTGCGATGGTTCGTTACGGCCCGGGGATTTTCTAAGAGGTTCAAGCTGACATCCCTGCAAATCTTGGACTCGTGCGGTTCAGTGTTCAGTGCGCGTGCAAAAATGTCGCTTTTGCGCTCCTGAAATAAATTTAGCTCTGAGATCTTTAAGTGGAGAGAGAGAGGAGTACCTTTGTGCCTTAGCACCGAGGCCCATAACTTCGTCATTGTTTGCTTTGCAGTGCACCGGATTATTTTGTCGTCGGAAGAAATTGTAGGAAGCTTTTGATATTGATCTCCCACCTTGCTGAGCTCGACAATTACTCTTGAATTGCACTCCCTTACACTCTCTTTCTCTCTCAAGCGCAGCCTTTCAATTCACAATATGGACTCTTTAAACAGTACCTTTGGGTCTCAGGACCCCAAAGCTGTGGTTATGAACCAAGTCCGTCAAGAAGCTGCTATGACCAATGCTCGTCAATTGATTGAGGTACATATACCCCTCTATCTACATATCTTCTCCACCTTCCTCGAGAGAAGCTTTCCCTTCCTTTCTACGTCTTCTATACGAGAATCCCCTAACCATTGGACAGAAAATAAACGAACACTGCTTCGACAAATGCGTCCCCAAACCCGGCACCTCTCTCAGCAGCGGCGAAACAACCTGCTTCAACCAATGCATGGAGAAATACATGCAAGCGTGGAACACCGTCAGTAAACAATACATTGCGCGGTTACAGAAGGAGTCGACGCAAGGACAATCGGGGATGTTTTAAATATGTGAGGCAGGGTCGGCCAATGATGGAGTGAGGGGAAAAAGAGGGGAGAAGAGGGGCAGGGCAGAGGCTCTTGAGAGAGTCGTAGAGGATGAATAAAGGATTTGGTGAGATCCAAGAGGCAGTATGACCTATGACGAGAATACGATGAAAGTGTTTGTTGGAAGGCCCATCGTGTATTATATTCTTGTACACTAAGATGTGGCATTTGGGCCAGGGATTGGGTGTGGTGAGGACATGCACCATGTTCAAAGACATCACCATTATGAAAAATGTTAAAGTTATGCTCCATGAATATGTTCAAAGACCGCCGGTCCTTACACTGCGCCCATCTTCTGCCGGTTTGCATATCCCAGATCTGATATACATTTGTTAAGCTTTTGATTGCCATTCGGCCTTGATTACCATTCTATGCATTGTAAGATGTTCAATCGTAATGGATGAGTGGCAGAGGGTCGAGCTTGACTGACATCAGCTCAAGTGATTACTACCACTCTCCATCCTCACCTCAAATTAGGGTGAAGCTTGGACAGTGTCGTTCGAGGAATACTTTGCTGTATAACCTAACCCGATGCCGTAGAGCTTGGGAGCATAAATTCGAGAGACTTTCTGTCAAAAGACATTGGCAAGGGAGAAATGAGGTCCTTCGAAAACCACATCATTGCCCTTTCTTCTTTGCTTCCTCAGCTTCCTTTTTTCTTGCGAGATATCGTTCCTTAGCACCCATAATATCTCCTTCCGTCTTCCTACTCTTCGTAGCGCGTTCTATCTTCTGGTGCTCTTCTTCCTCTTCCTCTAAGGCTCGTTTTGTAGCCTGCTCCAGTTGTGCTTCCATCATTCGTGATTGGCGCTCCCGCATAGCTTGCTTCCCACCACCAGACCCAACAAAGCCATTCCCCCTTCCACGATCGGTCATGGAGCTTCCGCTTCGAGGTGCGTTCACAGTGGTTGCTGCTTTGGGTTTAGGCACTATGTTCAAACCTCCCTTGAGCAACTGCCTTTTGTCAACGACTTGACCTTCGTCGTTGACAGCGATAGCACCTCCAGTTTTCTCGTTGATCTCCCGCGCCAAATCTGCTTCAGTCTTCACCTTGTTGTTCTCAGATATGTCTTCTTGAGGTCCTTGCTTGATCCTTTCTTCGGCAGCTTTGACTACCTCTGCGTGTTTTTGTTCACCCTTTTCCAGCATATTTTTATAGAAATTAGTCATTCCCTTCCCCTTGTTTCTCTTTTCCTCTTCTGCTTCCCTCAGGCGCTCTTCTTCCTCCAGTCGGCGATTTTCCTCTTGTTGTTTCTTATAGGCAGACGTTACGAATTTCTCCTTGTCCGCAAACTCCTCTCCCTCGGCTTCCCTTTCTTTCGCGAGTTTCTTCTCTTCAGCAATAGTAGCATCACGCTTTCGCACTGCAGCAGCAGCAATTAGATTACTCATATATTTTGGCTTGCGCTCTTTGTCTTCAACTGTCGTCTGTTTCTGCGGCTTCAGAGAATCGTATACTGCATCATAATCGTAGATATTGGCATCGAGCTGCTCTGCTGTCTCTGCATGTTTCTTCGATGTAAAGGAAGTCGAGAGGTCGCCGTACATGCTAATAGGAGCTTTCTTCGAAGGGTCGAGCTTGGGTTTTGATCCAATTGCTGAAAGAGGTGGCTTGCTACGTACAGGCGGCTTCGTCGCAGCTGATCTAGTTGGCACATCCCCAAGCTCACCAATTTCCTCTACTCCAACTTCTTCACGGTTGGTATCCTCATCTGAGTTGTCGTCCTCATCGAAGATCGGTTTCCGCTTCGCAGGTTGAGGCTTTGTGGTATTGGATTTCTTTGTAACATTGAGACCGTAGGACAGCCCCTTACCAGACATTTTTAATCGCCAGATCAGAGCCACTCTTTCGATGATTGTAGTTGTCGCAAATTATATTTGTTGTTGTTCCGAGGTTCGTTGTAAGCAAATTATTGTTATTGGCGCGACATCATCTTTATCGATAAGAATTTATAGGCGCACCCCCTACGCAAAGCTGTAATGATGCCTGTAGCTATTCGAGCACCTTGAACTTCCTGATGCAATCATAACTGTATCGAAAAGAATCTTCTGCGCTCATAATTGCGTTTGCATCTAAGCCATGCGACCATAACTATAATGTCTGACCCTGATCGAGAAGACCAGGGCAGTGGATCTGCGGGGGGTGGAGAGGTAAATTCTCAGGATGAATACAGAAGTTCGCGCAAATCCAAATTTCGATTCAAGTCAAAAAGGAAAGTCCATGAGGAGGAAGACGAGCGCTCTTCTGAGCGACCCCGCGAAAGAAGACATCACCATCACCATCATCGTTCCAAAAGGCGGAAACGTTCTGCTTCTCCCAGTACCACAAAAGATGACCCTTCCCTTTACGATGATACGCATCTACCGAATGCATCCTCAAGTCAATACCTCGACCCTGATACGGCATTTAGAGAAAGCCTATTTGATGCCATGGCAGATGATGAGGCTGCAGAATACTGGGAGGGAGTCTATGGCCAACCAATCCATACATATCCAGATATAAAAGAGGGCCCAACGGGAGAGTTGGAACGCATGACGGATGAAGAATATACAGCTTATGTTAGGGGCAAGATGTACGAGAAAACGCATCAACATTTGATAGAGGAAAAGGCTCGACGAGAGGCAGCTAAGAAAGAGCGAGAACGGCTTGCACAGGAAGGTAGGAAAGAAGAAAGAGAAGCCGAGAAATTTAGAAGGAAGGTCGAGGAGAGTTTGAGGCGAGGACAGGAGAGGCGATCACGGAAATCGTGGGGTGAGAAATGGGAGACTTATATCAAGAAATGGGAAGAACTCGGAAATAACTCCGCAAAGGTTGCTGTTGCATCAATTCCTTGGCCGGTAGAGAGCGGTAGCCGGAAAGATATCAATCCCGAGGAGATACGACGTTTCTTTCTATATGCGCCCAGCTCTGGTCAGCCAACAGAGGCTCAACTTACAAAAGTCCTGAAGCTGGAAAGAGTTCGGTGGCATCCGGACAAGATCCAACAGAAGCTTGGGGGCCAGGATGTGGATGAAGCCGTTATGCAAGCTGTTACAGCAGTATTTCAAATAATTGATCGGATGTGGTCTGAGGCCAGAGACGGGAAGTAGTTGAGAAACGGCGCATCCATATTTTACACTTTCTAGGAGCAGAGTGTTGGCGTTTTGGAGCTCGAAGGACATCGGGATATACCATTACATTGTTATGAGTTTGGCCTCAACCACGGCGAGACAAAAGATAGTACTTTGTATATATTCATCTATCTCGGCGCAAAAGTGTAGTAGATCGAAAATCAATCGATTCATGGCCACTGTCCGTTCACATGTGCTTTGATGCCTACGATTCATGGCCTCGAGCTAATAGTCTGATTTGAGGTACACGATAGATGTAGTATGGTTATAATGGCCGAGTCTTGCTCGGAATTGAGACACAATAGATTCCTTTGTTCGGTGATCAATGAAATAGCCGGTCGAGTTCAGTCGATTCTTTCCTTTTGACTGAAACCCGGTCACGGAAAAGGACCCCGCCCCGCGTTGTCAATGCTCGGTGGTTGCATCATAAGTCATGGTACTCGTACGGAAGTACTCTACCACTCCACCTGGGATAGGACCACGAGGATAGTGCTGGCTATCACTTTCCAATCGTTGAAACTCTGCTTGTGCAAATGCGACACGCGGTTAAGTAATGCTATGTGCGTGATGTGAGACCTTGAGTGACACCTTTCAACAGCCAGATGGCCATATCTCGTGGATCTGACGCTTTGAGAACACTTCTTCAGTAAGAGTCGAAGAAGGAACGAAAGTGGCAGCGCCGACAGGATTGACAGGACAGAGAGTATCAAACGCATCAAACGCTAAGCCCCGCGTATACTTGTAAGCTGTCCCTGTTGCAGATGAGGATCTTGTTCTGGTGGACAACCACCCCACGATTTTACCATAACCCTACTCATAATTCCCATCCTATATGTGCTCGAGTAACCTTACTCGAGCTGCTCTCTGATTGTACCGTACAGTCCTCGAATATTCCTATGTACTCGAACCGCCTGTCAAGAACTCATTGCAAGTCGCATAGCCTAAACTTTGGAATATGAAGGAGAGGTCTTTCCTACTGCCAACCGACGCTCAGTAGTATCTGCACTACTTCGGCTCTGCCACCGTACCAACGATACCCGTCCCACGCCAATCCAACTCCAACCTCCTACCTCCTACCTCCTACTCCTACACTCCCCTCCGCACACTCACCACCTCACCTCACCTC
>LLKJ01000240.1:0-15438 GCA_002242865.1 Clarireedia sp. CPB17
GGAGAGAGAAGGGGGAAGAGAACGAGAACGGAAATAGAAGAGAGGATGGGAGGATGGAGAGGGAGAAGGGAAATGGGGAAGAAGGGGGTGGAATGGGCATAAGCCAAGAGCCGGCGAAAGAAAAAGAAAACGACGGGAAAAACAACGACGACGAAGAAGGCTGGTTCCTGCATAGTTTCGGATGTTACTAATCATCATCAACCTATCTACGCTACAATACAGATGAGGAGTAGATGCGAATGCGCACTGCATGAATGAATATCTGAGATTGATATTCAATTTTTGGATTTGGGATTTGGATTGGAGATTTTGGATTTGGGATTTGGGAATTTGATTTTGGAGTTTAGTATAAAGATATCCATCTATTATTAACTATATAGCATGCAGCGAGGAGTTACCATATAGGACGGATGTTGGTTATTTTCTTCTTTTGGGGGATGGGATGGATGGATGGATAGTTAGATACCCCTAGAAACGAGATATATGATCAAACAAATGAAATATGAAATATGGAATATGGAATACACATTTCTAGTCTTCTACAGTAGTTGACTCCACATACCAAGATAAAAGAACACACACATATCACAATCAGTAATCAACCAAGCAAACAAGCAATAAGTCCGAAGGAAAAGGAAGTTCGCACTGCATTCTACTATATCTAACCCAGCTAAACCAACTAAACACAGCAAACCAGCCTGCTTAACAACATACCATGCCATACCATACCCTCCACACTTCTCAAAATCGAAGCCATCTATCTATCTATCTGTGCAAGTAGCTCGCTCACCCAACATTCTTTCTTTCCAAGCCACCCTCGTGAAACCATGATTCCCCTCTCATCCACCCACAGTCACCCTGAAACAACAAAACAGAAGTCCACCAATCCATATGTACACCAGATACCCACCCAAGTTCCCCTTTAAAACAGCCGCATTTTCCCATTCGTGAACATTTATTCATAGCCTCGACTCGTATCACTGGCGAAGTTGTGAAGGCTAGTATGATTCGTTAGTATGTTATGTATATCATGGGATTTGAAAAGAATCAGGAGGTGCGTGAAGATAATGATGCAAGGTGCATGAAGAGAATGAATGATGAAGATGCATACCTAATATCCTGACGATCTCTAACAGGAGGTGTAGTCGACTCTGCCGTTTCCAGCTTAGGTCTAACACTACCATTAACCGTTCCACTGACAGGTTTATCCTCATGACCATCTGGAACGATTTGGCCTTCGGCATTTACTACTGCTCCTCTGGTGACCAAGTTCATTTCCTTCTCGCCTGCTACACCGTGAAGGACGGCTTCTTTAGCACTTTCAAGCACCTTAAGTTTGCGGGTCTCTCCTCTGATTCTCTCCAAATGCTCAAAGTAGCCATCCTTGACGGGAGTGACATATGTACCACAGAAGACCCCGACTTCGAATTCCTGGGTTTTCGGATCTCGCGGTGAGAGTTCTGCACATGCTGCCTTCAAATCCTCCAAAGATTGAAAGATAACTTCTTCGGCACCAATGTGCTTGGCAATAGCGTGTCGATCACGATTATGCGCAACCAGTTCTTGAGGTGAGGCAAGATCAATGCCGTAGATGTGAGCATGGGTGATAGGAGGGGCAGAAGAAGCGAAGATAACTTTCTTTGCGCCTGCTTCACGTGCCATGCTTACAATTTCCCGACTGGTTGTACCACGAACGATACTATCATCGACCAAAAGGACTGTACGACCTGCAAACTCGGACTCCATAGCACTGAGTTTTCGACGAACAGACTTCTGACGAGCACCTTGCCCTGGCATGATGAAGGTACGGAACACATAGCGATTCTTGACAAATCCTTGGCAGTAAGGGATGTTTAAGCGTTCAGAAACACTCGAAGCTGATGTATTCGAGGTCTCTGGAATAGGAATGACAACATCGATTTCCTTGATTGCCTCTGGACCAAGAGTTTTGATGATGGTATCGGCAAGCTTGTAACCCATTGCTTGTCTGCTTCTATGAACGCTGATACCGTCGATGATGGAATCAGGTCGTGCGAAGTATACGTATTCAAAGATATCTGGAGCATAAGCCTTTTGTTCCACAACCTGTCGGAAGACCGGTGCGGATCCCTTTCTGATGATTACGGCTTGTCCAGGAAGAATGTCTACCAAGTTGGAGAACCCAAGCTGGCGTAAGGCAACGGACTCAGAGGCCATCATGTAATCCATAGCACCTTCCAAAGTGGCAGATGGTCGGGAACCCAAGATGAGGGGACGGATGCCATGAGGATCACGGAAACCAAGAATTCCGAAACCAGCTAGCATTGCCGTGCAAGCCCAACCTCCAACACATCTGCCATACATCCTCTCCAAGCTCTTGAACAAATCTTCCTCATTGACACGAGCCTTTCCAGTCTCGTTGAGTTCATTGGCGAAGATGTTGAGCATAAGCTCACTATCACTTTCTGTGTTGATGTGTCTGTGGGCTTCGAAATCGAGGTATTCCTTGAGCTCTTCGGCATTGATCAGGTTTCCGTTATGGGCAAAAGTGATTCCGTAAGGGCTGTTGACGTAGAAAGGCTGAGCTTCAGCGCTGGCACTACTTCCTGCAGTCGGGTATCTCAAATGGCCCAAGCCCATGAATCCGGGAAGATCCTGGACGCGAGATCCATCTTGGAACACTCTCGCAGCCATACCATTACCTTTGCATTGATATATGCGTCCTCCCGCCGCACAAGTAGCAACACCACACGCATCCTGACCTCTATGTTGCAGATAGTACAGCGCGTCGTGTAAATCAGCGGCGGCTGCGGTCGAGGTAGGATGGTCGACGTGACCCAAGATAAGACCAAGAATACCACACATCTTGAGAGATGTTCTTCGAGAGGGTTGTTCTAAAAGCTACGTGGAATTCCCATCAGCAAAATGTCAAAATATGAGGTTGACGTAACATTGACAAGGTAAAAAGCACGATATTTCAGTCTAAATTTGTCTCCGCAGAAATTTCTCGGAAGTCTAACATTAAAAATAATTTTTGATCATCATAAAATCGCAGGAAAGGGGAATGTTAGAATGCATGGAAATATAGCTGGATAGCACTCACTGTAGGTGTGAATAGACAATCGTGTTTCACGACACAAAGCTCCGGAGGTGAGATTCAAGAGAATGCTCAGAGGGTTCACACGGTTCAATCGGACTCGACGATTTTGATGTCGAAACAATTTCAAATCCAAGAGGAAGAATGGAATAACACTGCCAGCGAACTGGAAGTAAGTAGGATATGTCGATATTGCAGATAGCTGCAGCGAAACAGTGAATTGGACGACATTTTGAAGAGTTTTAGGAACTTTTTTCCTTCCACATCCCACCTTGATAGAGAATCTGGGAGAGACGTCAAAATTCTTTTTCTTCGCTTAATTTCATGCAGCTAGTCCCGCTCGGGCTTGGTCTGTGCATACTAGCCCTGCTTAGCGGGGGCTTGGGGCTTACATAATGCCTTTATCGGAGTAGCATGTGAAATAGATTGGATAGGGCAGAAACATCTAGCAGCATGAGTAGAACCCGAGTACTAACCGCTGCTAGACGCAACTAAGGATAGGTTACCGGCAAGCAAGAAGTCGAAGTCCCCTTTTAATGGAACCGAATCCAAGCCCCCAAATGAAACGCGAAGAGTTGCGGAATTTAATTCACTATGACTACAAGAGGGAATCACTCGTGCGGGGTAACTAAGTGGCAGAGGAGGGGTAGCTCTTCTAAGCCTATGCTTCTAAGCCGGAGGTTTATACGATTCGACCTGCCTGAACTAAGCGTTATCACCTCCTGTTTGAGCGTGATTCACTGCTACGGTTTAATTAGAGGTTAACCCTGCAAAGAGACATAAGTTTGTGGGAAAATAGCTTCAAAGACCCTTTGCAGCTCTAAAACTCAACCTTGTTTTGCCCGCTGCATTTGAATCACAAATACAAACCTAACTTAGGGGTTATGCGACTTTAGCATGGGGTTCAAATCCTCTTATCATTGATCGTAGAGCTGCTTGTGAGAGATATACAGATAGGTACTTCTGCAACAACGCAGCAGAAAGGAATGTACATCAAATCCAGCGAGCTTTCCCCAGGTTTGTTTTCAAGTCAAATAGCACTCCATACAAAATCTCCTCAAACGTCCTCAACCATCCACGCTCCACCAACCAACCATCCAGAACCTCCTTATGTACTCACACCAAATACAAAACCCGGATAATTCTCCTCCCCACCCCCAGCACCATAACCCGCGGCCGGCGTAACCGTAACATTTTCCCCCTTATTAATACCAAATGCCAACCAGCCAAAGATCCCATCCTCAATGCTGTCTCCCAAAAGCGAGTATTCAATCATCGGGTCTGACGACGCAGCTTCGGTGAAAAAAATGGAGTCCTCAGCGTTGAGCGTCAGAACTTGTGTATTCGTATTATATGGCGCGGTAGCTTCCACTTGCGTGATAAGATCTTGATCGAAGAAAATCTGCCCAACATGTGCGATGGTTCCGCCGGAGATAGTGGAGTTGGGCAACAAGGTGGCGTTGAGGTGGACGAGCACGTGGATGTGGGTTGTACGGTTGGTGTAGTGGCCTGGGAAGTTGGTAGCGAATTGAGCGACGCCGTCTGCGTCGGTGGATTGGATGCTACGGAGGAAAGTAGCATTGATATTTGAGGCATCGCTGCTGTCTCCGTTTCCAGAACCGATGACGCCAGAGTACACACCGGTGGAGTTGCAGCTCCAGATCTCGAGCATAGCATACTCGACGGGCTCGCAGGTGTCGATGTCGAGGACCTGGGTATCGAGGATGAGCGGCACGCCGAGTTGGTCTTCGGTGTTGTTGTAGCGGTAGTATTCGCCGGTGACGTAGTAGGGGCCTTCAGTCACTTCAGGGCTGAGCACGCAGGAGTTGTTGCCGGAGAAGATGGTGGTTTCGGCGTCGCTAGGAGTGTAGTCAATCGATGAGAGATGAGTGGTGTTGAGGACGGTGGCTCCGTCCCGAGCGGAGAGGGAGTGTTTGGCGCTGATTTGGTTGACGGTTGCAGCGCGGCGTTGAACGTTGCGGGCTGCGAGTCCGCGAGCCTTGATTTTGGCAGCACAGTGGGAAAGATCGCGCTTGGAGTGCTTGAGGTAAGCGGAGCGCTGGGCAATCTCGGCGCTGTGATCATGACCTGGGTGGCCGGAGACAGAGCTCAGAAGAGCTACTGCTGCGATGAGGGGAGCAGTGAAATGCATTGTGGTAGTTCCTTGATGAACAATAAAAGGCAAAGAAGACTGTTATGTGAAGAATGTGAAGACAATGATGCGGATGAGAATAGATATCAGAACACAGATGTGCCAGCGGTATATATAGCTATCTCAAGACCTCAAGCTTTTGACTAAGAACGGAACTATCCTATCATGATCCACCAGCTGACTTGACGACGACAACCCAACAACTACATCTGCCGAGACCAAAAAAGTATAACAACCGTCGCCATCTAGACCCAATTAGCAACACCGCGAATACCATTGGTCATACTCAGCCATTGCAAGGATAAGAGGATATATCGGATATACCTCGCACAATTAATTTTCCGCAACATGATATTCCAATCCCGTAAATAATGGGTCTCAGCCTCGAAAACATCCCCTACAATGTTTCGTTCCGCTCCCTTAGCTGGAGCAGGCACTTGCGTAATCATCACTACTTTCAATCACCGACAAAGCAACCCTGCGATGATAATAGCTTCGTGCTAATTGGTAGCAGAGTGAGGAAACGCTCGGTGCAGGTGACGCGTGTTTTTCGCTTGTTACGCGGCCGCCGGCATATACGAAAAGCTATAGTTGTGGGAATAGCTCCTATGGAGAAGAACAAATTTTGAGGAGGATCTATAAACATGAGTTATGCTTAAGTAGGATTGGAATAAAGATGGTGATGCCTAGTTAGGGAAAGTCAAATTCGACTTACGTCTGTTGTAACACAAAAGAAGTGTATTCATCAGCATGACGGTTCGTAGTACGTACAACTTTAAGAGAAATGTAGGAATATCGAACCTGAGTAGTCAAGACTGACTGGTTTGTAAGTGAAGTATTCTGGTTTGTGCACTAGACTTGTGTTTTCTCCTGGACGCACCGTAGCCATCTTCTTAGCTCCCAATGTACTGGGGGAAGCTACTTCACCGGCCTTCATGCTACAGAACGCCCACGAGCCGAAGCTTGGTTTCGTTTCCACTACATCTTGAAAGTAAAATCCGTCAAACGATAGAGATATTCTCCTCTGTACAGTGCGCTAACCAAGCGTTGCCTAGTATCCGACCTCGGCCAATTCGTCGATATCTCGTAGGAGGAACCGCCAGTATCTCGAGTCCAATTATCTCGATGCATTTTTCCTGGTCATAACAGTAGCCTGGAACACGTCCACCAAACGGCTCTTTTACTAATGGTCCCAGATGTTCCCACAGCTGAACTCCAACACAAATTACCGAAATGGGCTCGTTGCTAGGTCTACTCATATCCGGGACGATATAGCCCATGAAATGACCAGACGAGTCCATTAAAAGTTCTGTATGACGAGGCAAATCAAATTTGCGTGGACGATATGTAACAGTTCCCGTTTCGGTATCAGTTCTGGCAATTGAAGGAACATAACCATGGACTCCAGAGCCGAGGATCCAGATTAGAAACTTATTGGACGCATATTCAATTCGATTATTGTGACCCTCAAACTTGAGATCGCACAGCTTTTCGCCTCTAACCAGTTCTCCTACTGGAACAGTGAAAGAAACATCTCCCGAGATGCAGGTGCCCTCGCATCGACCATGCGGATTATTAAAATCACAACCTGTTCGTATACGAAATGACATGCGGCCAACCAGACTATTTGGGCTTGTCTCAAATGGTGGAGCGATATGGTACGAAGGCCTACCAGAGCGACCAGCCCAGGTCCAGGATGGTGCATGGAAATCCTTATATTGCGGCATAGAATCTTCGGATGTATGCCAAAGGAGGCTTTGGCCTGTTCCATCGTCCAGGATAACCGTATGAAATGTTTGCCCATGATGATCTCTGAACTTGTTACATACTCCCATGATAGCAAGGAGAGTATCCTTCCGCTTGCTCAGCTTGGAAGTGGAGTATTCCAAAGCCATTTTCTCCAGGAAGGACTGGGCGGTACTCGCGGTCATAGTCTCCGAGGAAAACCATGCATGTCTCGAAGATGGAGCTGTCTCTATTCCCTGTTCATCGCCCTTTTCCTCAAAACAGTCCCAGTAAACTTTCTCTCCTGTAAAATAAATGATTCTTCTTGAAAGCAATCTTTCTTGAAACACCCATCCACGATTATACCATCCACTGCGCCGCCTTTTGTGCCAGAGACTGGTTGTTTAAGGCCGCAAGGTAATGGTAGTGTGGCGGATTATGTCACTGATATTGGCTTCCTCCTGGTCTTTCCTGAGCCACTCGTCCTTTCTGAGAAGGCAGCATATTCTCACTGCCAACGGATCACTACGAGGGAGGAAGAGCCCTTGGTCATTGGAATTGTCGTCTAAAGCATCAACTGCAGCAAGGGTACAACTTGATGACTCAAATATCTCTCCCATTTTTGCCAATTCACGAAACTAGTCTTCATGGTCATGCTGGATTATGCATAGAGAATCAATCCAGATATATTGAAATCCCAGTTGACGAGTGACTATTATTGCGTCTTTGAATGTCTGTGGTAGCTCGTCAATCGGGATAGCTTGCTTGAAACGATCAATGTTGTCTTTTGAAGTTTCGGTTATTGAGCGCTCTCCCCATCGATGACTCAATGTAAGATATGAACCTCGTTTCCCTCCTGTTTCGGCTAAAAACGGGCATTTCTCACCTGCAGGAGAGCCTACATTGACTAATCGAATAGGCAAAGCAACAGCTTCATGAGGTGGATCCGAAACTGAGTTCTGTTCCAACGGGCGACACATTTCGTGGGTTTTCATACAGTTTTTCAACCAGTTACGCAGCATGCTATAGTTTCCGGGTGCTGCACATGCAGTGATGTCTCGCAGAGGAACCATGTCGGGCGAATGGTAATAGGAACCTAGTGGACTATTAGAAATGTTTAGACACAACAGCAGAAATTCACCTTCACATGCGCTAACTTGGATTATGCCCCCGCCACCAAAATTTCCATAACGTAAAATGAGGTTTGGATTGGAATCCATCTTGGATTCCACTCGATTCCAGGATAAGAATTCGACTGGCTTTTCCAGAGTCTCCTGCCAAAGTCTGCCTTCGTTTCCAACGAAGTTTTGGCTAACTACTAGCAGAGAAGGAAGAGAATCAGATATCGTATCATAGTTTTTATCAACTTCATACGGACTCCAAGGATGCTTCATCTGCTGCATCGTATACATACACACCATCAGCCTACACAGCCTGCCTTCCGGACACAACAACGTCTGTGAAGCGTTTGGGGTGAACGAAGCCATCGAGTAGCATGGTGAAAGTTACAGCCTTGCAAGAGCTGCAGAGTGGAGAGCTCGTATCATATGACATTGTTCGTTGCTTTCCCTCGATTTCTATCTCTCGATGTGGTCGGCACTGCACTTTGGCAGGTGTGTACCCTTACAATGGATGGATTAATGCGAGAATTTTGAGATCCAGGATATTCAGAACTGGTTTGTTTGTATTAGGGCAATCACCCGAGTTTAAGGTGAGGTGCCTCGCCGTTGCGCTCAGCCTCATCTCGTCCCATGTTCGAATGTACAACTGGGCTGTGGCCCCAACCTGTCAGAGTGAGTTTAAAGGGAAGTCGGTTTGTTACGGTACCGAATGTAACAGAGCTCGCTAATTGGAACCTTATCGCCTAACACCTAACGCCTAACGCCTAACGCCCAACGCCTATCGTTTATCGTTTATCGTTTATCGCTGACGTCGAGCATTCTCGACTTCGATTTCAAACATCGAATGAGCACTTGAGGAATTCAACTCCACAAATTGCAGTGTATTACGAGATTTATTAATAATGGTTTTTTCTGACGTCTGCAATTCTGTAGGTTAGCCAAGACATAAATATATCCGGTGGGTTCCCAGAAGAAGTGCTCTAGTTAATATTCAATTGACTTCATCATACCTCACTCGTTTGCATTCAGTCCCCGAATATTAACATCAGGAAGAAATGCTCGCCCTCACAGGTACTAGCGGCAACATTGGTGGCGCCACCTTGAAAGCCATTCTTGAACACAAACTCATTCCCCCATCAGAGCTTGTCATCTGCACGTCCTCTAATCCCTCAGATGCCAAATTCCAAACTTATACCTCCCGGGGCATATCTGTTCGACAGTCCAACTATGACGAACCCGAGAGCATGGTCAAAGCCTTTGCTGGCTGCGACAAGCTCTTCCTAGTTTCGACCCCGCGTAACCACATGGACTACAACAACGCTCCTCATGGTGAGGGTCGTGAGAAGCACCATTTCGCTGCTATCAATGCTGCGCGAGAGGCAGGTGTGAAACACATCTTTTATGCATCTCTAGCATTCGGGTTGGAGTCCAAGGCAGGAGTTATGCGAGCACATATCCGCACAGAAAAATATTTACAATCGTTATCCGACATCAAACACACCATTATCCGCCAGGGTTTGTATCACGAATCATGGCCATTGTATCTGGGCTTCTACGACGTCAAGAACGATACCCGAGACGAGATCGTCATAGCTGGGGATGGGAAATTGAGTATGCCTGCGATACCGGATTTGGGGGTTGCGAACGCGGTGATTTTGGCGGATAAGAGTGGGAAATATTATGGGAAGCTGTTTTATTTGTCGTCCAGTACGGCCTACACTCTCAAGGAGGGTTTAGAGATTGTGTCGAAGCTTAGGGGAAAAGAGCAGAAGATTAAGATCGTTTCACCGGAGGAATATGTTGAATACTATGCAGAAAAGGGAGTCGCAGAGAAGCCCATGTTGGAATGGTGGTCGTCTAGCTATACGGCGCTAGAAGAGGGGGAAGCTTTGATTGATGACAGAACGTTCGATGAGTTATTGGCGAGTAAAGGAGTGAAGCCGAAGCCTTTGGAAGAGACGATTAAGGAGATGGTCCTTGGAGATAAAAAGGTCGAGGTCTCGTAGGCGTGGACAACGGGTTGAAATCTCTTGATTTTACTGTAAGATCTTACACATGTAAACCTCTCGAGTTCGTACGGTAACTGGATCAAAAAATAAACGAATTCTTCGATTGCAATATACGTCGTCGGCTTGGTTCAATTCCGCTGTAATTGAGAGGGAGTCTTGCTTCCGCGTACCAAATTTGTCGCGCCCCGAAAACGAAACCCTAGAAATATATTGCGATTCAACGCCTTTGTTCCTGACGCCTTGCCCTTTACAGCTGCAAATTGCCACCAAGACCCTTTTGAGTTAGAGTGTCTGTGCCCTTCTCGCGTCCACCCGATCGAGCCGATGTAAAGATTGGATAAAGTCGTCATGGATCGATTGTCTACTCCAAGAAACATTCAAACTGCTCTCCTATTTCCAACCATTTCCAAATTTTCTTCTGCAATCATATCTTCCCTTGTCGACTGTGTGACAAGATTTTCGCTTCGGATTTCCCCTTATTCACTGGGACGCTACTTCGGAGAGATACATTCTTGCGCTTTCATGGATCCTTGTAGTTGACAACGTCGCCATTGCCTCAATTCGTTGAAAATATCATCGTTTAGGATCGCCAAACTGACTGCATTGTTATAAACTTACAATCACCGACATCCAAGTCAATTCTTTCGACATCTGATTCGACTTGCTGCATTGACCAGGTGCTGTTTGCCACTTGCCATCACCCATTTGGAAGCGTTACCAATTCACTACCCATCATTACTCTGGATAGGGCACCACAAGGAAACATTCGAGTTCCTACGTTGATAATCTTGCCGTCTAGGGGATTTTATGGGTCTATCTCCTCTAAATCGACAGGGCTTCTCAGTGCTCGAGACTCTCACCAAACAAACGTCTTTTACTCCGTTGTGTTTTCGTCCTCTCATTCTCAATATCACGTCCACTAAACCTTCTGTTTCACCACCCTTTGTATATTCCCCAGTCTCTCTTCCGAGTCAATTCATTTGCACCTTTCTTAATCAACCCCGCCGTCAACGTCCACATACTCAGGGAAACAAATTCACCAAACTTTCGATCACTAGAAAGTTCTCCACAATCATGCCGACTCGTGCAGCAGCAAAGAAAGCCGCAGCTCTACTTGCTGAGAATACTGCCGCAACGGCCTTGTCGTCCCCATCTACTACTCCACCGACAGTGAAGCAAGAAGCTGCCGAAGCGATCACAGAGGTTACTCTCACTCGGAATGGTACTAGCGATGCTATGTCCGATATCCAGATACCTACTCCTGCATCGAGATCACGGAAAACCGGGAAAAGTGCGCCGTCGAGAGCTAAGAAGGTGAAAAGGTCAGCAGAACCCGTCGTAGGTGGTTGGGATGTCAAGCCACATGGCATAGGAAAAGAGGGCGACCTTTTGGACGATAATTCTGTAAAGTCAGAAGGCGCAGAAACCGCTGAGCCTACCCTAAAAAAAACTACGTCCAGTGGATCTAAGAAATTAGGCAATGAAACTCCGTCACATGATATCATCAAGGAGGAGGACAGCAAGTCTGCTACTCAGATTGATGACATTCTTCTTGGCGGTAAAGAAGTTCATGACGGTGACAAGCCAAAGAAGACGCGCACTCCATGGAAGGCGAAGAAGGACCCCGAGGTGCTGGTGGAGATCAACGACAAAGCAGACTCGCTCGCCGAGACTTCCGAGAAGGCTGCAAAAGTCAAAAAGAACAAATATGGTCTTATCACTGGGGACACCCCATTTCCCGATCACCTTGCTCCAACTGCCGAGCAATGTGAAGAAGTCAACCGAATCTTGAGTCGCCTACACGGCGAAGTCAAAGCACCTGATGTGGTCCCACCTCCTTCTGCAACAGTAACTGGCTGTGGAGAGGTGCCAGATGTGCTTGATGCTATGCTAAGGACTTTGCTCAGTGCGGCTACAACATCTCTCAATGCAAATACTTCGATGAGAGGTTTGAAAGAAAAGTTCGGCTTGAGAAAGACTGGCAAAGGTGCAGGGAGCGTTTCTTGGGAAGCTGTTCATGAAGCAAGCCTTGAGAATGTTATTGAGGCGATCAAGCGAGGCGGCTTAGCAGTTATGAAGGGTGGATACATCAAGAAGATTCTCGCCATTGTTCGAAAACAAAACTCGGACCTTCTCGAACAATTAATCACGGAGAGACACACTGAAAAACCTGTTACTTTCCCAGGAAAGACCTTGATTACCAAATCACAGAAGGAAGCCGAGATTCAGAAATTAGAGGAGAACATGTTCTCCATGGACTACGTTCACAACCTGGACATACCTACAGCCATCGATGAGATGACAAGACTACCAGGAATTGGCGTCAAGACCGCAGCATGTGTCATTCTATTCTGCATGAAGAAGCCCTGCTTTGCTGTTGACACGCATGTCGTCCGGCATTGTAAGTGGTTGGGCTGGGTTCCAGAGAAAGCAACTCGTGATCAAACATTCAGCCACTGCGAGGTTCGAATCCCAGATCACTTGAAGTACTCTCTTCATCAGTTGTTCATTCGCCATGGGAAGACTTGTGGCCATTGTCGGGCGAATACTAGTGCTGGGAGTGTGGAGTGGGATAAGACTGTTTGTCCTATTGACCACCTGGTTAATAGAAGAGAGGCGAAGAAACAGCCGGGGTATAAGCCCTCGAGAAAGGAAGTGACTGAGGTTACAAAGACCAAAAAGGCGACCAAAAGTCCAAGGAAGCGAAAGAGAGCGGATGATAGTGAAGACGAAGAGGAGGAGAAGTCTGATCCAGAGGAGGATGACGACGATTTCACAGGTTAAAGGACCTTTCGGGACAGAGTTGAAGTTGATTATCAGCTATTTAAGTTGACATTTGCTGTGTAACTTCCTATATGCGAAGCGTGGCGTTTCTGGGATTGTACTAATTGCGAGATATGTTTGCGATTTTGGGCGATGGTTCAAATACCCAGAGCTTGTATCGTATTATGACTGGTGGACATTTATCAACTGGAACATTCAGAGGACATATCACTTCTCGTGGAAGGAAATCTAAGAGAATACCCGCATCATTTAGCTAGCAACGACATCATGTGTAAACTCTTCGGATATCCCCTGTCTCCTCAGTCAACGATCACTCTATGTATGCCTGCATTTGGTAGGCATTGGGTAGGGCTCCCGGCCTTAGATTTCAATTACTTACACACTGTGTACACAGCAATTTGATAGACAACACAAGATCCGAGTAGTGTTATGGACTTTTCTCTGAGCAAATATACTCAAGATAGCTCGACTTTGCGCCACCATAGTATTCCTATCGGGATCCCAATCGGGTAATGCGAGGTTCCTCGGTCCGCATGGCTATTCAGCCTGAATTGAGTAATACATACGCGCTAGCAGGGATAAAGCTTTAGCTCTAGATTTCCCCAGATCTCAAAAATTGTTGACCCTAAGAACACTCCATTCACATCCCTTTTTGTTATTCATTCCCTACTTTTCGGTCTTTCTTCTTAGGCCATGTGTTCATAAGCTGGATTCACTGGTGGTGAGATACACACCTGAGTATATTTATTGCGCGTTTTACGAAGGATGAATTTCCAGTCGTCGATGAATTCGTGGTTGAAGGCGCGGGAGGAAAATGGCGGGATAGACACTCGGGAGCCTTTGGATGGAGGTCCGTTTGCGGGATGGACACATTGGGAGGTGTGAGTCTGAGGTTATCCAAGGAAGCTGGGTGTCCATCTACTAATGACTTCCTCTGCAGCGAGAAACTCATATTCACGTTGGCTGCTGGTGCCACCGTGTTCGTCGGCCTTTGCCTGTATGGAACCGTACGATTCTCCGAATGGTACAGCGCAGAGCCAATAAAACCCTACACGATTCCAAAGCTTAAACCGCCTGAAGAAAAGCAAATACTGGACAAACCATCTGTAAAGGTAGGTGACATACTGGGTGGTAAACTACCGGAGAACTCTAGTTGACATTCTACAGGCATCAGGTACATCAGCGATTCAATGTTACGCCCCTGCAACCGGAGAATTCCTCGGCCATGTCGAACCAACTACTGCAGAAGGCATCGATCGAGCCATCGAGAAGGCACACGCAGCGCAGAAGAATTGGGCACGAACGACATTTTCTCAGCGTCGACAGGTTCTGCGAACTATGCTTGCTTATATCCTGGATCATCAAGACGAGATCTGCCGTGTAGCTTGTTTGGATTCGGGGAAGACAATGATTGATGCAGCACTAGGAGAAATCTTGGTGACTGTTGAGAAGTTGAACTGGACAATAAAACACGGGGAGAACGCTCTAAGCCCTTCAAGGAGACCGACAAATTTTCTCATGATGTATAAGAAAAACACGGTGCATTATGAGCCTTTAGGGGTAGTAGCTGCGTTGGTTTCTTGGAATTATCCATTTCATAATTTGCTGGGTCCAATGATCTCTGCCATTTTCTCTGGTAATGGGATTGTGGCCAAGGCTTCTGAAAATACGGCCTGGAGTGCTCAGCACTTCTCTCTAATTGCTCGAGGAGCTCTATTCGCCTGTGGTCATGATTCGAATCTCATTCAAGTTGTTACTTGTTGGCCAGATGTTGCAAATCACCTCACATCTCACCCCGGAATCTCTCACATTACTTTCATTGGCAGTCGCCCAGTTGCGAAATTTGTAGCAGCATCCGCAGCCGAATCTCTGACTCCTGTTGTTGCTGAGCTTGGCGGGAAAGATGCGGCAGTCGTGATGAATTCAGCAGAAAGCGATCTCCCACGTATCATTGAAATTCTCTTACGAGGCACATTCCAAGCAGCTGGTCAGAATTGTATCGGTATTGAAAGAATCATTGCACTACCCGCAGTATACGATAAGATTGTCGCAGCACTCGAGCCACGGATCCGCGCCCTTCGAGTTGGTTCCGCACTCGATGCCCCAAAGAACTCCCAGGTGGATGTAGGAGCTATGATATCCGACGCGTCATTCGACCGACTCGAGAGATTGATCGAGTCTGCCGTCAAAGACGGAGCTCGTCTACTAGTCGGTGGGAAACGATTAGACCATCCAGTTCATCGTTCCGGCCACTATTTCACCCCCACACTACTCGTCGACGTCACTCCCGAAATGGCCATCGCAAACGAAGAATGCTTCGGGCCCATCTGCGTCGTCATGCGAGCGAAAAGCCCCGAGGACTCATGCAACATCGCGAATCACCCGAACTTCGGGCTGGGCGCGTCCGTCTTTGGGAACAGGGATTGGGAACTCAGAGCAATTGTCAAGAATATCAAAGCGGGCATGGTGGCGATCAACGATTTCGCAGCGTATTATGCAGTGCAGCTACCGTTTGGAGGCGTGGCGGGAAGCGGGTATGGCCGGTTTGCAGGGGAGGAGGGTCTCAGGGGC
>LLKJ01000242.1:0-36988 GCA_002242865.1 Clarireedia sp. CPB17
AGAGGTAGAGGGAGAGGGAGATACAAGGGGAGGGGAATGAGAGATGTATATATTGGGTATTGAAGTTGAGAAAAATGGGGAGGAAGAGATGGATCTGAAGACTTTTCAAATACTTTGTGTATATCGCTTGATGGTATTCAGATTGCTACTGGGAAAGGACTCTATGCATTGATTAGATTAGATGCATCGTCTGATGCTTTCTGAAGTCAAGATACGAAGTAGAGCTTCAAACCATGTTTGAGGCTGTGTATACAAACTGTCTCTCACATTCGCCACGAAAACATCGCTAAGGTTGTGTCACTTGATATAGATCTCGTGGGATGTGCGGCCGTGTTGGTTTGGTTTCATCATTGCGTTTACGCCTTTTTCTGTCCTCGCATATCTCTTTCTATCTTGCTCATGTAACCTAGCATACGAATCCGCAAGCTCTCAGTCAGGGCAATGCCCGTTTTTCTCCCCTTCTGGCCTGGAGCTTTCTTGAAGGTTCATTGATCAGCAAATCCGCACCCATTCGTCAGCACCCGTGGGTATCAACGTCCCATCGCATACCAAGTAATACCATCCCATCCGCCCAGTTCCTCCCCACAATCAGGTTACCCCCTCTTCCACTGCACTAATTTATTTTCCCACAGCCTTCTCAGCCTTCTTAACCGCATCCTGTACAGTTTCCTTAACACTATCCAGCGCACCATTCTTCATCATCTCCTCTTTGCCTCCCCACTTGTTGTACTGCATCCATCTGTAACCCTGCGTTAACTGCGCACCCTCGTTGACGAAATGGCAGAGGAACAGAAGTGGGTTCTTGGGTGTGACGGCGAGAGCGTAGCGCATGAATGTCGCGGAGTAGATGCATAGAGCGCCGGTCATCTTCCCGGAAATTCTGTGATTTGGTGGATTAGCTTCTCAGTTTTGGTGCTGTGACAGTGATGGGAAGAGGCAGAAGGCAATGGTGCGAAGAGCAATGGTCCTTGAGAGAGGGGGAATAAAGGAGAAAACCTACAATTCGGGACTCTTCTGCGTGTCCATAACAGCTGCAATAGGAATTCCGAAGTTGGATACTGGACCCCAGAAATCTGTGATGTGCGTCTGTCAGCGATTGCCCGTCCTCATCTTCATCTGAACATTTCGGTCCCGCCATGCTTGTTCTCTCCCCTAGCATATCACCAAAAACACAGTTCCGCTCTGCACGCTCTATCCAAACCCACACACTGCAGCCTTGCTGAAGCTTTGCCTTCACTTTCCACACCCCCCAATCCCACCGAGTAAATAGAACAGCAAATATTGTAACGAAAGAAAAACCTACGGGTAGAGCAGACATAGCTGACGGCAGGGTTACTGCGAATCTTCGCATTAAGTGCTTTCACGATTGCGGCCATTTTGAATTCGCGTATATGGACGTAGGAATTGGGGTTGAGGTGGTTTGTGGTTGCTGAGTTCGCAGCTTGGGGATTGGATTTTGATGAGAATGGCGGCTGCCGGGATCGGATTTACCCTGCATAGTCCGAGATTAAGTCACGTGATGATATAAAGTCCCGCTCTCGATTTTTGAACTTCTGAGGTTTATGTTCGACGAATAAGGTAGAGGTTGATATGATTGTGTAGGAATAGACTTGATATGAGAGGGCAGATGGGCAAAATTATAGGGATCAATTGGCGTTGTCGCCTTGCCCAAGTTATTGCTACAAATTGGCAAATTTTGGTATGTGAAGTCAAACCCCCCATCAACGCCTTTACTGTGATTGAAATTTAGGTCTTCCTCGGTAACCCTTACGGCTAGCATCCCCAATTTCAGCGGCCTTCGTCATCATTGATTTTCAGCGGCAATAACGCGCGCTGTTATTCTCCCCGTCGTCGTAAACCCCATCTCCTGCACGCGATTATCTTCGAGGAGGGGCAAAGCCTAGTGGTGGGGGTCCTCCTAGTGGTGGTGCAAATCCTCCCGGAACTCCTGGGAACCCTGGTGGAGGGAAACCGCCGCCGAAACCTGGGGGTGGTGCTAGAAGTAAGTTAGCTTATGTGTGGTTTGGTATAATGCAAGACTCGTAGCTTACCTCCTCGTCCGAATGGTGCCATTGGTGGTACACCTGGGAAGCCGCCTACACCTGCAGCAGGCCCCTAATTCTCGTTAGCATAAATCCTTCTATTCAAAGCATACATAAACTTACTGCCAAGCCACCTCTTCCAGCGGCTGGTCTTGCGATACCGGTTCCAGCAGCCATAGCGGTAGCAAGTCCGCCGCCGGGGGCGCTCGTACCTAGACGCGCGCTTGGGTCTGCTGGCGGCGGAGATTCGACTGATAATGAGATAACATGTGTTCCTCGAACGATGGTAAGACCCAATGTACGCTTCTCTTCAGTCTCGACGGTAGGTTGAGCAGGTGCACTAGCTCCAGGCGCAGTTGAAGTCTTCGGTCCCTTTCGTTTCACGCGTCGAAATTCTTCGGTATCGGCGAGAACGAGGTTCATGTGCTATCACAAGTCAGCATCATCCGGTTGTGAAGCTATATTACAGAAAAGCGGACCTTGTCGAATGCTAGCATTTGTCCAACCATTTGACGTCCATCATCCATGGTCACTCTCATCCGGTAATTGATCTATAGCCCAATTAGCCATGCCCCAAGCCGAACCAAAGGTCGCGCAAAGCTCGAAGCTTCATCGATGGAAAACACGTACGAGACCGGCCTGTAAGAAGAGTCAAAGTCAGCCTATAATGTCAACAAGAGCTTGTAATGCTTCAAGAAGGGATGCCAAACTCACCATCTTTCCTTGCTTGTTCGCCATGTTGACTGTGGAAAGCGCGTTATCACGGCTCTCTTGTTTTCAAAGAATGTGTTTGAAGTTCAAAGGACTTCTTTAGACTCCGCAGCTCTGTTACAAGCGTACAGGTTCTTGATTTGATGTTCTTCACGTCTCGAGGCAGCTGGTTCGAGCTTCTCAGGAAAAAATAATATACGCCTTAATATCAAGGCTATACATTTTTAGCCTTAGCCTCGTCGCCCACCCTTTAGGGCTGTGAAAACCTAGGCGAATTTAATTCTAGCAACAATTTTGACTCGCGCATTCAATTTACCAGCAACGACAATTACGACAATCCACCAGCACGACCAGTCCTCACGACATCAATCAAAATGGCTGAATCCGGAGACAAAAGCGCCAACCCCATGAGGGAGCTTCGCATCCAGAAGCTCGTTCTCAACATCTCTGTCGGAGAGTCTGGTGACAGACTTACCCGTGCTGCTAAGGTGCTGGAACAATTGAGTGGTCAAACTCCTGTCTACAGTAAGCACTCACCAGGATTTGTGCCATTGAATGCAATTTTCTCTAATATATAATTCACAGGCAAGGCCAGATATACCGTCCGTACCTTCGGGATCCGTCGTAATGAAAAGATCGCTGTCCACGTTACCGTTCGTGGTCCAAAAGCTGAGGAAATCTTGGAGCGTGGATTGAAGGTCAAGGAATACGAACTTCGCAAGCGTAACTTCTCCGAGACTGGTAACTTCGGTTTCGGTATCAGCGAACACATCGATCTCGGTATCAAGTACGACCCTGCGATCGGTATTTACGGAATGGACTTCTACTGCTGCATGACCCGCCCTGGTGAGCGTGTCGCCAAGCGTCGCCGCTGCAAGACCAAGGTCGGCGCCAGCCACAAGATCAACCAAAGCGAGACCGTGAAGTATGTTTAGAAAACTGGTTACTTGTGTGAAGTTTTTACTTTTGCTGACATTCTTGTTCTAGGTGGTTCAAGAACCGTTTCGAGGGTATCGTCAGATAAATTCGATAAAACCTACGGTGTGTGCTTGGAGTATATCGATTCGGCGATTCCATCATAATCTGTCGATTTATGGGCTTATGGAGTTTATGATAGTACATGAAAGGGGCATCATCAGCTGTACTTTACTACTGCATCCATGGATCAGATTACAATGAAGCAGTTCATCAAACTGTTCAGCTTGATTCCGTATTGGAGTCAAGTCTGCGGCCTCAGAGACCGACCGGCTTGCCGGCTTTTTTTGCGAGTGCTCAAGTACAAATCAATGTGAATTACAATATGAGCATTCAGAACTGCAGTTTCAATTGTTCCAACTTTTTTGGTGAACTGAATTTGATTCACTTTTGCGTCTCCACACAAGACTATATACCACAGTGGCTAGCAACGAAGCATAAATCTCTCAACACTTGGTCTGCATTTTGTCCCTCACAGACAGGCAGCAAGAACAGTCATGGTATCATTAAATATCATTTTTTTCTCTTCTACCACCATTTACTACTTCGAATCCGAACCATTTAACAAATTGCTAACCATCGATCCAATCATTGAGGGCTACATTCATCTTCATTAGCACAAACCCCGGGAACGAAAAAATTGAGATGAAGGGACAATATAGAACCCACCTCCTGAGGTCTCCCATCAGCGCCATTCTTAGGATTGCTCACACCCTTCCCCTCATTGACTCCCTGCTGGTTCTGAGACCCCAACTTGCTTGCAGCGCCTGGGGTGTGATGAGCTGAGCCGCCAGCTCGAGAGTATGCTGCTTCGATATTTTGCACGCCCCATGTGGTCCCAGAGATCCTGTCACCAAGGCTACCTTTGTCGCCTTTGTGCTCTCTCTCCGCGGGGTGGTCAGACATGATGTATATGTGAGAAGGTAGGTTGCTTGGTTTCTTAGGTTAGGTTGAGACGTTGAGGTGAATATATCGTTCTTTGGTATAAAGAGCAGTTTGCCTGATGAAATGAAGATATGGGGAGAGTAAGTTAGAGGTAGTAGATGAAATAGAAATACTTTATACCAGTTTACATCATAGCAATAAGCCCCATGGAATCATCCGTCTACTTACCCAAGCCCCTTTGCAGGTATTCGCCTCATCGTACTCGTAGAATTTGCCTACCGTATTGAAAAATTATGGATGAAGTCGTCATGATCCAGAACCAGAAGATTGACGTTTCATTGCTGACACGGGTGCACTACTGGACCATTTCTCACGAAGGGAAGAACGCTATACCACGGTGGGAACTGAGTACTGAGGTTAATGTCTTACGGGAGGAGCTTCTCGCACTAAGCCAAAAGGGAACGAAGGGCTAGCTGACTGGAGAATGCCGGATCTACTGGGTGATGATCTACTTGTGGACTTGGCTTTGGGGTTGGGGAAGGGAAAGTCTCAAAGCATTTACATTTTCACAACGAGCAATTGAAGAATATTTCAATACAATATCATTTGACACGCTTTGATATTCCCATCATCCATAAACTCCATAGTCGACGATTTGATAAAACAAATTCGTTCGAAGATATTCCCAGCGCCCGAAAACCGAATCCGAGCACGAATTGTACGTGCACACGCGCCCCGCTTTGATGAATGATATCACCTCGTCATTGATTGATCCTGCTCCTCCTTTCCCCGCAATTCTCACTCTCGATTGTCTCCACACTTGCTTTACGGAACCTCGCTTGCATTCGTTCCTTTACGTTCTCGACACGAACTTGGCATCATCGCAATTTTTGACTTGTGGAAGGTACGGTTTAATGGGATGGGCCTTTGGTGAAGCTGTAGTGGGTGTAATATTAGTATGTGTTTTATGGATGGAACTATGCAGGAGTATACAAAGTGGAAGAAAGGAAGGAGCTTGATAGAGTGAACTAGGAAAGGGATAGGATTGAGACTCACTTATTCCACATCTGCCCAATAAATCCAGCCTTTGGTGCCTGCTCAGAGAAACTCTGTCGACGAGCAGCGGCAGCTGCGTCGATGCTGTTACGCTTTTGATTCATGAGACCGGAGAAGAGTGTGCCTTCTTGGGAGCCCTGTAGTTTGAAATGTCAGCCGGAGATACTAGAGATGTGTGATGCAGAGAGTCGTGGTCATGATTTGATTATAGATGGGGTAGAGCTGGGATATTATGATGTAAAAGGTGAAAGAAGAGCTGGCAACGTACTCGTCGGTTTGTTGGAGAGGAATTCTCGACGTTGTTTGCGGGTGTGGCGACCGTACCTGTTCCTCCCTTGACTGCGGTTGTTCTGATTGAGTTCATTTTGATGTTTGATTGAGGGACGAATGGATACTGGCGTTTGTGTTTGATCTTGAAGCAGTTGGAGTTGGATGAATGGGTTGGTGTATGTTATTTGAGAATGAAGTTAAATGTTTAGTATCACACGAGGGGATTCCCCCTTCATATATCTATTCTCTCAGTAGCAAGCTTCAAAAATACAGGCAACCCCTTTCAACCTCTCAATACTTGCACACATTCACTCGCACCTTATCTCTCTTACCAATCAAGGCCTCGTTGGATAGCTTCCCAGACAAAGAAGCGTGCCGCGCTCCATGATCTCATAGCCAAAACTTCGATCCCACGCATGAAAGACAAATCACACCACTCTCTCCGGCGAACGCGGGGTCGGCAGGTAGAGTCTATACTGCATAAGCTGTGCTGTACGTGGTTTGCTAGCTGTCGAGTTGGTGATACACAATTGCCAAAGTAAGATTCATGTCTTGCCTTTATAGCGCTGCTGATCAACCTATCACGTACGAGGAATGGGAAATAGAGTTTAGATCGATTGCTCGATTGAATGCTACTGGTTTCTGACGGGCAATTATACGGGGAAGGGTAGATGTAAGCAATAGGATGGGGATCGGGGACGTTAACTGGGCTCGGAAAGTACCGAGTGTAGACAGTACTTGGCGATGTGTGGTGGAGAGGATCTGGGGGTGGAGACGAGACTTTCCAGATCGGGTACAGATGGACGGTCGGGGGTGAAATTGTGGAGTCCGAATCATGATGACATGACACTCAAAAGGGTCCAACCGGGTCGGTCGTTTAAAACACAGTTTGTCTCCGATGAAGGGGTAACCCATGGCCGATGTCCCGACCTGATGGACTAGTTGGATATCGGTCGGGGGATTCACGGCACTACTGTACAAAGGATTGGCAGGGGAAGTGACAACGGAATGTTACAGTATCTAGTGATCATCATTGTTAGATTTGGATGCAGATAGGCTTGGATCGGGCACGAATGTTTTATGATATTAAATTTCACTAATCCTGCTGTCCTGCGATGTGCGTCTCCCTGCGTCCATCATCCATCAAAGTAGGCACTTTCAACATCGACTCCTTTACAGGTCCAAATATCATCCTTAACCAGAAGCCATGCATTCCCAACTCTCAAATAGTTCCACTATTCATCCGGTATGGAATGATAGATACCGGTGAAACCAGCCCATAATTCGCTGCGGGACGAGCGACTGGAACACTCGCCGTGGCTGGTTTTCCACTCGTCATAATTTCGTCCCATATTGGTCGTAAAGCATTCCCAAGAGGAGTGCTAACCACAACTTCAACGAGGTTCGTTCCAGGTATCAGGACCGGTCCTATGTCAGCCTTTGCCCATGTCAAATCAAGAGGTGGTAAGGACTTTCCATTGACTTGGACGCGTACTGTGTGGATTATTGCACCAAGATCTATGTATGCGCCTGACAGATCTGTTGCATTGACATCAACTGATGGCCATTGGAAAGCAGTCGAATAGTAACCTAGTCCAGATACATTCGCCAGGGAAGGTGAAAGTTCCTTCCATGGAAGAAGAGTAGGGACGTTGAAGGTCAAGTTTGTCTTGGTTACCGGTGCTTCAACATCGTAAATATCGGATGGGGCCGTCCAGGATTCAACAAACAGCGTCCAGTCCATTAATTGAAACGGTGATACTGTTATTGGGCTTATGTTAACGGAATTTTCGTTCAATTGTTCCACATCACGGTGCTGCTCGTTCAAACCACGCATTAAATGAAGCGATTCTCCAGAGGTCTTGAATGCCATTTTTCTACTAGACCTCGAATGCGCATCTGCCGTGAGATTCTTCTGGGATTTAAAGCCAATTATGGTAGATTGATTTCCTGCTAGTTGGAGTTCAATCGTGGTATGCGTAGCATTTTGCTGATAGGCAGATACTAGTGTCTCATTCCCAGTCCATGCATCATAGACATATGGTGTTCCTGTCGTCTCAAATGAAATGTTGCCAATAGTTAGTCCCTGACCAAATGGAACCCCAGTTGCATCGTTGTAGACCCAGACATAGTCGGTCGAAGTCCTGTTATCTTCTCTCCAGTAGGTGTACCAGTTGCCATTCGTAGTAATCGAAGTGCGCGGTAGAATGCCTATGGATTGGAGGGTTACCGCAAGAGTAGCATTTGATGAGGTGACGTGAACGTTCTGGAGTGATAACAAGCCCTGCCTTATCTCATTGGCGATACCAGTTGGCACTCCACCCAGAAAGACGATTGGTAGACCATTCTGAGCATACTCCACAAGCTTGGTGATGCCTAGTTGGGTTGTCGTTTCATTGAATCTTATGACCATTGCCTTGAAAGCTTGCCTGTTTGGCGCAAATACCCCATCCTTCACGTATGCTTCAGGAAGCGCAAAATTGTCGGGACTGAGGTATTCATATGAGTAACCTATAGAATTAACATCTTTCACACACCATCAATCTGGACGACTCACCAGCAACAAGTAGATCAGTTGACGTATATCCAGTGGGGAATTGCAAATATGTGGTTGATTTTGACCAAACTGCAATATCCCTTTTCGGCACTCCAGTTTGTGCAAGGAACTGCTGCCTTGATAGCCAACTAGCCAGTCGGAATAAAAGTCCCATGCAGGTTGACGAGGACCATGCATCTCAGGAAACATGTATGCAAATGTGGTAAAGCCAGGCCATGTAGTGTTTCCGTAGTTACCCGAATACGGATATCCATGAATGATGAACTGGTTCACAGAGCCAACAATGGAACGACTTAGGTCCCACAGAATTTCAGGAATCGTCTGTTGATAGACCTCCCCCATCAGTGCTCCAGCCTCGCTAGAGATGATGCGCTTCCCGGCGAGATTAGCTGGTCCTGAGAATTGTCTGTAATTATCAATGCTATGTGCAAGACCCAGTGTCTCGCATTCGGGGGCATTGACATAAGGAATATTTGCCTGCATATCCATCGGTAGGTTGTACCCTACTTGCGCTGAAAACTGGATACCGAGACTTTCACTCCAGTCTGTCAGCGTCTTGATATATTCGCGGTTCAGCTCGGTAAGCTGTATTCGATCATGTCAGCCAGTGTGCATCTATATATCAAGTAAGAAAAAGCGACGCACAGTCTGTTGGTAATCAGCTAAATATCTGGTACCTGCATCTACTCCACTGGTAATGTATGTGGTGGTTGATGCGAGTCCTGGAGACCCCCCGAAGAATGGGTTTGTGCTAATCACGATAAGAATATATTTACTGATGTTGTAGCCTCGATTCGAGAGAAAGACTTCTTGCAATCTGGGAGTCCAGAAGATTTTTACACCCTGTCCGAACTCCTGACTGTCTTCCCACATGTAATTACCCACTACTTTCACAAGGTTTCTAGTATCGCCATAAAGCAGCTGCGTCTCCCAAGAATCAATTGTGACCTGGGCTCCTTCTGTAGAGAAGTGGTCAACCACCCACAACCCATTCTGAACATAATTTGTTATGGGGGGTTGAGGTACGGCGACTTCTACATCAGCAGGACTCGCTACCTCGCGATATTCAGAATGCCTGAGATAATATGCAAACATTAGATAGTTAGACCCCTTTGAGGTATATGGGAATTGAACTTTGAGATGACCGCTCGAGTTGACCGAGGCCGTGATGTCAGTAAGAGACTGATCATCGAGTACAACCACTTGACCTGTGGTTGTGCTTGTGGCACTAACTTGCAGAGCCGTTGATGCAGATATCAACGAACCAGAACTCCAGCCGGGAAGTATCGCATCGAACTTCCCTCCGACCGGCACACTTATATTGAATGGGGCAAGGTCCCAGAGAAGACCGTCCGAATCATATGGTGCTGGTACGCCAGCTCCTTGGTTTGGTCCCAACGACAAGTCTACTAGAAGATTCTCCTCATGTGCTGCAATCAACACCGAATCAAGTAGGTCTTCTGCATGACCGTTAGTTATTGCCAATGATTCTTATCTTTCAGATGAATTACTCCATGCAGCACTGCCAAACCCATATGTCGTCCAATCAGCTTGAAGGGGCGAGGATAAATAACCACCAAAGTCTCCTCCATCACCATAGAGATAGTGACCTAACAACTCTACACCACCAGCCCCGACTATGCCTGTCTGCTTCACATCGTATGCGACTCGACTAAGATTCAGCGAGGCATCGTTGGGCCAGTAACGAAAGCGAGGACGCACGTTTTTCGAGGGTGTCTGAAAGGTTCCATAATCAATATTCGAGTAAACTTGGTCATCCGTACTAACAGCCCAACAGAAATGAAGATTGAAGACGGCGGCAGCCAAAAGTAACAAAATTGTTGGGCCCATGATTCAAAAGTGATGATGATTTCGGAGAATGTGGCACTGTCAATCTCTCGGGACTATTTCGAAATAAGTAGGAATACTTCCCACATCGAAAACCCCAAATGATGCTCGGCCAAAGCATACCCGAGCATACCATCGAATATAGTCACCAAAGAAAATTTGGAGAGCATCATTGAGCGCAGCACATCGATCCAAGATGACAGAGGTCGGCAAGACCTCTATCCAGTCATATATGCCATGTCTGCCAAGGAGATGAACGCGGACACTGGACAGCATGAAGCAGTGTAATAGGCTCTCCATCCGCGAGACTCGGTCTCGCCCGCCACCATTTTCGAAAGTAAGAGCCCGTGAGGGGAACTTGCATGCAATATAGGACCGATATCTGGCAACGAAGCAAGTCTAGCGGTTTCTAGTCTTCATTCCGAAGTATTAGTGGAACGCCGCTCACGACTTTCATGATTGTAGGGGAAAGAAATAGAACCCCCTATTTGTCCCGAGCATATGATGTTCCCTGACTTATCCCACAAACCGCACTGCGGGGAACAGGTGGAAACTTCTCTGTATGGACTTGTTTCCGTTCTTCTCGGTGCATCAACTACCGAAACATCGTGTTTACCGCTTACTTTGCTGCGACTAGCAAGAAACTCAACTGCTGTGGAAGTAATATCATTTGCGCTTCTAGTCTCTGAAAATTCCTCCTCATGCCTCCAATGCTGGGATAATGTCAGGATGAGCCTCGATGGTAGTACAGCTGAAGTTCGAGGATTGAATGCAGACCATGCACTGCAGTTTCTTATGAGAAATCAGAAGGCTGGCTATACAAGCAAGAGGGAGTTTGAATTCGATCGAAGTTGTGGGCGCTAAGATCAATCTCGGTGTAGCATTGAAGAGCCAGTGAGGAAACCACGAGCGGTCCAGCTTATCCATACAAAGACAGCCACCAGTCTGATATTCACAGCAATCGTACATAAATGCCAGAGCATTTCATGAGATTTAGCCTTGCCTTGAGCACCACCTTTCTCCTCAATATGGCATACATTGGGCGTTATCAGACGAGATGAAGACCCGAGTTTTGGAGGCTCTCCTCCACAACATCTTACTTCCTGCGGAGGAGTAACAAGGCCCAGATCCAGCATTCATCATAATCCAGATAGACTAACTCCCACGCTCATCCATGGAATATGCTCTGGGGAAGCGACTGTGGTGGTTACCAAACCGACGAGTCTAGCGTACAGGTAACTAATTATAGGTGCACCTGCATACCTTACAAAATGGCAGGTTGTCAGTTGCGTGAAAGAGAATGCGGTAGACTGTCAATCGCAGTGAGACGCCAGGCTCGAAGACAATTATACCGGCAAGGGCATTCCATCTTTGGTACAGGGCCGCTCGTCTTCAATTGCTCCTCGTCATGTTGCCCTGTGAGAGTAGCCAGCAATCAACACTTTGTCGTCGATTCGCGCGAACAAATGCCGCGGCCACGTTCTTTCGAATCACTCCTTGGCTCAATTGTAATCCACGAGAAAGCTGTCGAGGAGCAGAACTGAAGAAAAAATCATGAGCGCCAACGACCGAGCCCCAACCAGCACCTCACAAACAAATGATCGTGTTGAGCTCACAGCAATGTCTCGTCTCGAGGGCAGGCTATGGGGAAAGACACTGTTGCCCTCGTTTCCAAATACCATGCACGGAAATAAATCCTGATCTGATGAGTTATTTTAGTGAATATGTCCGTGTAATCCAGTAGTTTTGCAGACGTTAAGTCGAAGGTTAATCAATGGGCTGACTTATGCATAAATTTATGCATGGTATAAGGTTACAAATCATTTATGTAAGAACCGTCAGTAGGACTTCTGTCGAGCAAGATCAATAAACAACTGGAAGCCCAGCATGAAAGTAGGCCCCGTATAACATTTAGTGGGTTCTCCCTCTTACTGTCCCTTCGATACCTTCCAAATCGCTGTATAATCGCCATTCATAGTCCAAGCTCGGGTCGTTAAAGCGTGCTTTCGCATCCAGCGTCGCAATCTTTTCCATGTCTTCAGGTTCCAGCTCAAAATCCGCCTCCAAATTCTGCTCAATCTGCCAGTCGATGATGCTTTTTGGGATCACAGAGTTGCCGCTGCTGATTCCCCATGCGAGGACGACCTGTATCAGAGTCTTCCCATACTTGCGACCCAACTCCTGTAGCAGCGGTTGGTCGGTCACCCGCGTCATGCGCGCGACGTCTTTGCTCCAGCCTGTTTGTCGGTAGAATTCGTTCATATTCCTAAGCGGGCTGAACTGAATTACGTGAATACCTTTGCTGCGCAGCTACTCGCTGAATAACTTTTGGTGCAAGTAAGGGTGGCGTTCCATTTGGTGGACCGCTGGCACCTGGGACATAGTGAGCTTCTTTCATACGTCGATCAAATACGTTTCGTGGAGTTTCACTTACAACAGATCCTTCTCTGAGCAACGTCTCGATTTCACCCTTGCTGAAGTTAGACACTCCAATGGCCTTCGCCTTTCCTGTCGTCACCAACTTCTCCATGGCCTTCCAAGTATCAATGTACGTAGTCTCTCCGCGTATCATTCTCCCTTCTGAGTCACGGGGAAACCTCTCTGGGCCTCTGGCAAACGAGCATGGATAATGCATCATCAAAAGATCAACATTGGGTGTATCAAGATCCCTAAGGGAGTCTTCTAGTGCACGTTCCACATCGTCGGGGTGAAAATCGTTGCACCATAGCTTCGTTCCCAGGAAGATCTCCTCTCGGGGGATGCCACTTTTCTTAATGCCCTTCCCAACCTGCTATTCGACGTTATATACACGAGCAGTGTCAATCAGACGAAAGCCTTTCTTCAATGCTAGTGCCACACCATCCACCTGAGCATCAGCATCTTGGAACGTGCCAAAACCAAGAGCTGGTATTTTAGCTCCAGTGCTGAGAGTGAAACATGTTGCCCGAGTTGTAATTGTACGAGCAGCAGTTCGATAGAAGTGGGGTGCTTGAGCGAATTGCTGGATTCCCATTCTCAAGGCCGGCGCTGTTTTTCCTATATTCAAAATCATTGTATATGCAGTACGGGAAAGTCTGATGACAACTTTATTGTTCTCTTTGATCAGTCAGTTCATTCTCAGACATCTCTGGACTGAGGAATCAGGAAAGTTATAACATTTTACCGCCATTCTAGCAGGAGTGACAAGGTAGTTTCTGAAATAGATGTCCAAGCTCCTTTCACATCACTATCGCTCACAATGCAGGCGAGACTAGTCCTAGCAACAACATCTCAAGGATAGATACAACGTTGATTTTACGTCAAGTTATGTCCCAAATGAGCTAAAGTCTTTGTGCTTCGAGAGAAATGAGAGAACACCGGGCTTCCTGCAGGGCAGCATATGTGGTTGATGGCACTCATGGCTGTGAAGAAAGATGGACAATTGTCCTACATTGTGTGGTGCTCTGGGAAAACAGGTTGTAACTCCTTGTTACGTAGAGACTTCGGTTGCCGCCTCTCCTTTCCCCCCCCCACTTACCGCAAAGACCCACCAATGTACGTTTTCTCGTCTGATCCTCCAAACATTCATTCAATTTTGGCTATCTTATGGAATGTTGAGATGGACACTGCATGCATATCGAAGCTGTCATGCATCCATACAAGTCTCTTTATTTTCAACCACGCTAATATAATCTTATAGCCTACTCGAAATAGAGACCTCTGTGCCAATTCTCGATCTACAGAGAATCGTCGTCGTCTATAGCTGCGACTTTCCGAATTTCACAGGCAAGCCCTTGAGACGAGTAAGCCTATGATCAAATGTGATCTCCTAGCAAAGGCTATATGTGATAGGCTGCTCAATTTCGAGGTTGATGAGGTTGCATGTAATCTTACGATCTAATAGTTATCACTATGTCAACGAAAGCAGGCCCCGCAATTGGCTTATCTGGGGTCAAGAGCTCCCCTCGAATATCCATACAAGATCTTGTCCATTTATTTTTTCGACAACAACTTTCCAAATCGATGAATTCATCTTATCGGAAGGTTGTTGCAAAATATTTCTACAGACATATCAATGGGCAAGAGGATGATTCTCTCGACTACAGAAACGTTCGCTTCTAGTTGCCATCAATGCCCTTGCTGGCATTTCTACCTTTTTCTTTGGCATGTCATTTCCAAACAAAGAAGATTCTGACATCTACAGTACAGACTACAATCAAGGCGTAGTGGGCCGCACTACCAGCTGCTCCAAGGACTACATTCACCTCATGAAGTTCGGTTAAGTTGATGCCGCTGGAGCTCCAGTCACTGCGACAGCCCCCTTCAAGGCGGTATCATATGGCTCTTCTATCTCGGAATACTCATTAACTGCCGTCATGGTAATACGGTTGGCTATATATTGAAAAGAATAGTCACCGTTGGGATCAGAGCTGCTGTACCAAATCATGGTGCTGAGCGGTGAACGGTAGCTGGATAATTGTCTCGCGTTTAATCACTAGTGCTGGTACATGCATTCTGATTACTATTGTGCCTAAGCAGTTCATACTACAAAATCAAGGGACCATTTACCTTATGGAGTTTACGTTGAATATATCCGGGATGGCAAGCCCTCCTTTCCCGTGGACACCCATACTTAGATTTCTTACGATTCGGATTATTCAGCTTGCATATGAATAAGATATCATTATTAACGGTGGATCAGCATTTCACTGGCGCTTCACAAGTGCATTCAGCATTTCTCTCCTAGCGCTCTTTGCCATCCGCTAGATATTCCCGGAATCTCCTCGTTGGCTCGGTAAGGTTGACAGGAATGAGGAGGCACCATCTGTTCGTCAGAGACTTCGCGGAATAGATGGCGAAGATACATGAAGAGCCGACCTAGACTGCTATGTTTTTCATTGATGGTCTGCCAGCTGGTGGTCTGCCAGCGACTACAGTCTTTAGTGCTGCTAATCCATGGATGACTTAGTCATTTGACTGCAACGACGAGTTGGAAAGTGGAGGTAACTTGATGAGATTTATTGGCGGATATTCAGTTGAAAACATGAAGCATACGGATTCACATATTTACTATTCTATATACACACAGATTTGGAGAAGCTACGAAGACTGAAAAGGCTGTCAACTTGAATGAAATTTAGGCTTTCACCCGTGCGAACGTGGTCCACAAGTTGGGTGATTTTGAAGATATCCACAAATCGATATGAAATACATAAGAATTAAGATACAAGTAACGCTGCTGTCTTATCTCACACATAATCATGTTGCTGAATAGCTGGGATATACGAAACTGGGCAGATGCTCATCACCTCCTCAGCGTACACGTGATGCAAATGTCCCGTGAGATTGATCTCGGGCCCGATTAGTTAGCAACGGACGTTTCGGACGCATCCGATGTCCGGCTTTGTCATTCGACATACTTTCATCGTAAGCAGGAGAGGAGGGTAAGGTAAAGATAAAATACAGAACTTGAGCGTCTTTTACCTCAGAAACACACTTCTCTTTACAACTCCATTCTCCATTCCTCATTATGGCTGCGACCACACGGAAACCAATCCTTATCTCAGGCGCCGGCCTGGCTTCTCTCCTGCTCGCGCAATCGCTCTGTAGGGCTTCAATCCCATGTTTGATATTTGAGCGTGACGCCTCGATCTCCTTTCGCGCACAAGGATACAGGCTACGTCTCTCTGCAGAAGGCTTGGATGCTATCGAGTCCGCCCTTGGGCCGGGACTGTTCAAGACATTCTGGGATAAATGTGGCAAGACTGGAGGTGGTGGATTCGCAGCTATTGATGCGAACACAGGCTTGAAAATTACTAACGCCGGGGATGAAAAGGCAGGTGGTGCAAAGCCTGCTAGTGAGAAGCTCAATGAGGAGAAGCCAAAACGTCCAGAAGAAACCTTGCCATCGCGCGATGGAAGAGTCGTGGGCATCTCGAGGGGTGATATGCGTGAAACCTTCCTGGCCGGTTGTGAAGATCTCGTCCACTGGTCTCATCAGGTCACAGGATATGAATTAACATCTTCTGGTGTTCATGCGGTGTTTGCAGACGGCTCCAAATCAGTCGAAGGTGATATGTTGATCGGTGGTGAGGGCATCAACTCCAAAATTGCCAAACAAGTTTCACAAGGAAAGCTGAAAGTCTACGAGACCGGTTCTATAGGAATCCATGGTCAAGCACCCACCACAGCGTTCAAAGGTCTTGGAGAGGGTGTTTGGCGGTTAGTAGATGAATCCAATCCTAAAGGCAGGATCTTCGCTATCACGAACGTTCGATCAGGTGACATGGATGATCCAAACGTGCAGTTTGGATGGACAATGGGAGCTCAGCCAGGCGTCATAGCGCCACCGAATAATGACTTCTCCATATTCGGCAAACCAGCTGCCGATATAGCGAAATCGCTTACTGCAAACTGGCATCCTCGGATAAAGCCTCTTTTCGACGAGATGGATGAGTCTGAAGCAGCATTCTGGAAGATCACTTGTTCGACTCCAACTGGCGTTCCGGAATGGAAAAATGAACCCCGCGTGACTGTTATTGGAGATGCCGCGCATTCGATGACACCAGCTGGTGGTCTCGGTGCGAATACGGCTGTGAGAGATTCTGAGTTGCTTGGTAGACTAATTGCTGAGGCGGGTGGCTATGCAGATGGTGTGACAGCAGTGTATGAAAAGGAGATGCGAGTGTATGCCAGTGAGACGGTCAAAGCAAGTTATGGCATGGCGACGGTGGCGTTTGGAGTTCGTATCGACGAAAATTCGAAAACAGTCTAGAGCAAAGGACACTAGGATCAGGGTCCATTCATTCGCAAAGGTTGGAATCATGCTGTGTGGGAAATGAAGCTGCATTCCTCCTGAGTAAGGGCCGTAATGCTATTGAAAGGCAATGTTATCTCATCAAGCAAGCAAGTTATCTTTGAGATTCTCACAGGAAGACTAGACCGAAACCTGGACGTTGAAAATAGCATATTACAGTAAAATTGTAAGCCAAAGAAGGGGAATATGGTTCCCCTTATACTATTTATAGCTAACTTTAATCGAATTGAATTGAATCGAACCTATCATCCCAAGCAGTACAGCCCACAGATGCCATCCGGGAGCACTAGAAGATAATTGATAACGCGAATTCCATCATTATTAATTTATTCCTTATTATACGCTGAGCTCCTGAGAAGATACTGACGGGAGGTAAATATCGCTAGACTTCTGCTGCGTCAACCTCAATCCAAGCTCGAAGTACTTAGGGTCGATAGACTCTCGAGCCACTTCAAAGTCGGCCTCGTTGAAGATGGTCGCATACAGGTTGTAGCTAAAGGAAACCGATGATTGCTCCTCGTTTGTGCTGAACACGAACTGGTACGCTCGGAGTACTTCGACTTTGTTAGGGCTGATGATGGTAAGAAATGAGGGTAGGAGACTTACTGGGTCGAGGAGTAGCACCGGTTTCTCTCATGTAAGTGATGAGCACCCAGAACCGTTTCTCAGATGGATCGTTTGCTTTGGTGAGGGTGACTATCTCGGCGATAGACTTGGCTGTCATCTCCAGTCTTACTGCTACGTGGCCAGGGTATGTAAAACTAGTTAGAGCCTGATGGATCTGATCTTGGTAAAGTGCTTTGTCTTCATGGTAGCTGGTGATTGGCAGATCTATGGGCGATCGAGTTGACTGAGCGTCCATTGCCAGCCTGAAACTTCTGTAAATTCTCACTGGTCTCTGCACAAATCACAAGGACTTACCACGGGATATTCTGAAGCAAGAAGTCGAAGACTCTTACTCGATAAGCACTACGAGTGAAGCTAGACCCCAACGAAGTGTCGCTGGGCAAAACACCATCTTTGACTTTATCGTACACGGTTCTCTCCACCCTGGAGAAGGCATAGTAGTTATGGGCATTGAGGTTTGATAAAGTTCGCTCACTCTGATCCCTAGAGATCTGATTGACGAAGAACACCGACTGAATATCGTTATCACTCAATGCTTGCTTGACAGCCTCCTCGGTTGCTCTGTTAGCACTTGTTCGGAAATCAGAAAGTGATTTGTACGGGATTTCTAACTCTGCTTGAATGGTCATGTTGAGTAATGCTTAGGAAAGAGTATGATTAACAAAAGTTGAGTTGAGGTAGTTATGGAAGGCTAATCGATATGCTGCAGCTTATTCCGCATAGATGTTGGTCTCTTTATACTGAAGTTCCTGTACCCGCTGGCCTCGTCAATAATCGCAGACATCTTGCGTAATGACAACCCAATTTCACCTCAAAGTCATTGACTTAGCTATGGAATAAGTTAGGTCATCATAGGTTCATATTTTGTCCGACACCATACCCCCGATGACAGCCTTTCTAAGGAGGAGTCACTGCCCATGTTGTACTATTAAGACAACGCAGATCAGATGAGTAGCCACTTTAGATACATTGTACATGATGGGTGTACAGAGTTTTACAGACCTTAACAATACAGCCCAACCCCTCTTTTGAAAATGGGGGTCTTTGCCTATGTATGTCATACCATAACATGAGCGGAGGTCCAATGAAATAATCACTTTCGAAAAGACGATGGTATTGCAGAGTTCTACAACAGAGCCTAACCCCCCTTTTCAGAAGGGGAGTTTCTGTTTATGCCATACCATAAGATAAGTCAAGGCGGAATGAATAACTGTTTTCGATAAATGATGCTTTTGCAGAGTTTTCCAGTAGAGCCCAACCCCTCTTTTAGTGAGGGATTTATGCCTAAGCTATACTGTAACGTCCATAAAGACCAAACGGATCAACTCATTTAACAACAAGAGGCTACACAGTGCTTGTATAAATGCGGTATCTCCCTCTTCGTAAGCTCATTTAGTACAGCACAGCGTCAGTGAGGTTCTGCCCGAGTAGCAGCAGACACAGTTCGGTTCGCCCGTTATGTCGAGTCTACGTGTCAACTCGGAATTGTGTGATCTTTCAGCTACCACTTCATAGATCTCTAGATTTGGTGGCTAGACTGCCATCAAATGCGGTATGTCGGCTATCGGATGAGACATTGAACATAGAATATAAATGAGAGCATGCCCGGCCTGAAAATCGATATTCTCAAAACAGCAACACTCTCATTGCCTTCTTTCCACAATTACATCTTGCACACCAATCAAAGATAATCATCATGGCTTCAACCTGTATCAGCAAGGAACCTATCATCCTACCCGTGCCTCCCTTGGAGCTCGGTAACATGCCTTTTGCTGGGGAAGGAGATCCAGAAGAGACTCTCGCGAAGGCCAAGAAAGATCGAGAAGTTGCCTGTGCCGCTCAATACATCAACTTCCCAGCCGATATCCCGGAGTCAGCTCGTGAGCTCTTGGTCCAGTATGAGAAAGCCATTCTGAACTACCGCAGCTGGGCTAGTCTTAGATGGTGGAGCACCACCTATGCGAGCAGCGCTGTCCCTCAAGATGGATCGAAGGAGTCAGCTGCTGCGCGCGTCGGCTACTGTGCTCGAGTTGCTGAATACGATATGAGAAACACTCCTTGGTAAGCAGAACCCTTTCCCATGGCGAGCGTGATATCTTCAGGCTAACTCAATCGACCAGGCTAGCAATGTACAAAAACGAAATTAAGAACAAGTCATTCAGAGTCGAGACTCGTTCATTCCACGCCCGCCTTGTGGATGCCATCCTAGAGGGGTTTGTCTCTTTGCCAAGCAGTGCATATAGCACCTTGGAGAGTGTTTTCAAGGTCATTACTACTGCCATTGAGACGCGATCTCAAACATCCGATAATATCCAACAATATATCATCTCGGAGCGCTATGAATACTCACCTGTCACGAAAACCATTCGGTCATGTAAGCTGCATTGTATCCTTGGTAGCTTGTGTTTGCTCTGACATTAGCGTCTATAAACAGTTGTTCGCACATCCTTGTTTGAGATTACGCAAGCAATGGTCGAGGTCCAGCGAAAGAAAAGCTCTTCCACCTATATCGAGGTAGAGATTTCGTACAACGAATATGAAGCCCAGTTCAACATGGATGACTGGGGATATGCTTCTGGCGCGATCGAAGAGTGGAAGAAGAAGCAGATGGAGGAATATGTTAAGGACGACACCATCGAAGTTCCTTTCTAATATTCTGGACGTGAAGAAGTGCTCGCAAGGATCGAAACCGGTTGGTAGTCGTGTTATGTTAGTTCCGAAGCAAACCGAATCTGGGGCTTGAATTAGGTTTCTGATTGAAAACATTCCTTTCTAATTATTCATTTATGGGACTTAGCTCTTGCACAAAGATTGCTGATTGTAGTTCATAACTGCCAGAGTTAATCGAATTTGAAATATGTTGTGTTAACGGTGACGTTTGTGTTTTCGTGCATATGTTCCCATACACGTGTAAGACCAAGCATCAACTACACATTACGCTTCGATCTATTAACTCCTAGGGGTATGCTTTGAGTATCTGGTGTACACAAAAGCGGTTGTGTAATCTCTGACGGGCTGTAAGTCACACAATCTACACGGATAACGATCGACTGCCGTCGCACTGCTGTGTGACTTGTAGGAGCATTACAAGGCTTTCGCTCTACTTAAAAAGCTTCCCCAATCGTTTACTTCATTGGTTTTACAATAATGCCTACTTTTAAGAGGATGACGAGAGGACTTTTGTCCACCAACATTACGTAGAACATGTACAATATCACCGTGTGATACCTTCAAACTTTTGCATTTCTGAGTGCTGTAACTCAACAGATATCTGCACGTCATAGTCTATGCTTTGGAGATTAAAAGCCCGGAATTCTGCAAAGTCCGAAACTCAGCTTTAGGATTGTATACCCCGCTGACTTCCTTGATCAGACCTAGATTTGTCAAACCATCCCTCCCACCAGCAAGCGGTAAACCACCACCCAACCCAGTAAATATCCATCCCATCATCACAGTACGTATTTTAACCACAATAACATCCCAACACACTCACTCACTCATCAATATACCCCTCATCTTAACAGTCAACCTACCCCCACCACCTCCCACCCCGCATCAACATCAACAACTAGCCCTAGCACTAGCTCCCTAAAAATTAGCCGACAAACTAAAAACTAAACACACAGTAGCTCGCACCTGCCGAGGAGTAGCTAAGATGGTTAAGAGTTGAGAATGCTTCATGAAGTAAATGTAGATAACGTCTATAGCCTCTCCATTAATTCATTTGTATATTACCATAGAATAGGCGTTTCACAAGTCGCATTTTCGATCGAGCTTGTTCGTGTTGGTCATCATAGCCAAAAGAGTATCTGGAAGGGAAGATTTCGTGGCGACTAACTGGGAGGCTTGATGGAGTCAGAGAAGGAGAAGAGAAATGGATTGCCAATTGACCGAGTAAGACTGGCTGGACTTCATGTTAGTTTCGCTCGACTTCCTATTTCCTCGTAACATACCCATCACCATTTGCAAGTACATCGGAACATTGAGAACATACCACCATACCTCCGAAAAAAAACCATATCATATTTGGCACGATCTATCGCTCTATCTATCTATCTATCCGTATCAGATCTCCTATCCATAAGTCTATTGATCTTCATCATCCGCCCAAATGCTCCCTCCATATGTAGTATGCGTATTGTACAGAGCGTATCCCGTTAATCCACCCAGCGTCCATACACAATCCCATAAAATACCAAAACGTCAGCCGAATGTCAACAGTGAGCAGTCCTACGCTCAAGATATGCTAGATTCCCTTGCTCAAAATGACGGCCTGTATCATGTAATCGTCCTTTAATCTCGATCATGCATTTATGAGTGCTTCTAAAACTCCATTGAAATCATCTGTATGCTGCCGCTCCAATGCTCCAGATATGCCACGCTATGCAGGTTAATCGACACATCCTTGTCCAGTCCCCACAGTGCCCAACGTATCACGCACACCTGATTCTAATCTCCGACAAGTATCTCCTCCCCATCTACTCCGCGCCATCCTCGGTCGTTAAGTCCAAGAGAGTAGACTTTCTCCGTGCCGGCAGACCCGATTTCGTGTCCTTTGCCTTACTCTTAGCTTTTTCCTCTTCAGCCTTGCCCTCCACCACGGCTGCTGCTTCCTCGTCGGTGATTGTGACACCTTCAAGTAACATCTTTTCAACCGCCTTCTCCCCTGCCTCTTCCTCTTCGCCCGCCACTCTACCATCCAGCATAAGTTTGCTTCTACCCATCTTCCAGATAGCCTCTTCAATTGTGCCTCGAGTGACCAGTCTAACAACCTCAACATCACGAGTCTGCCCGACTCGATGAGCACGGTTCTCGGCTTGGACGTCGTCTTGAGGGTTGAAACCTCCGTCGAAAATGATAACTTTATTGGCATACATCAAGTTGATTCCTGTTCCTCCAGCCTTGGTTGTGAGGAGGAAAGCGGTGATATCAGTTTCGTCGCGGAATCTCTCAATGTAGGCTTGACGCTCATCAATCTTCGTAGAGCCATCGATTCTGGTATAGGTAATGGAAGAAGTATTGAGTACGGCCTCGAGAATGTCTAGTACAAGCGAAAATTGGGAGAAGATAAGAACCCTATCCCCATTCTCCTTGTACTTTTTAACAAGTTCAACCAATGCGGAAACTTTACCAGAATCCATCCATGCATTCTTCTTGACATCAAACGACTTAATGCACGGATAGAGCATACACCAGGTATGTAACCAGAAGTCTGAACCTGCACGCATCTCATCTATTAGGTGGTGTCGTTTTTCACTGGGGTTGAAGTTTGTCGGTTCTTTCTTGCGTAATAGATCTGCCATCTTCTCAATCTTCTCGTCGGTGAAGTGACGGCGGAACAGAAGCGGATGAATAGCTGCCTTACGAAGTTGCATGATAGGATTGTTCTCATCGGACTTCGGGGCCGTGATCTTGATACCTTCGATCCGCTTTCGAGCTCGTTCGCGGGCAGCATCAGCGTGCTCATTGTAAATCTCACTTTGCGATGCAGTCAGACTACAGCGTTCGACTCGGCAAGTCTTTTTGGGAAGATGCTTTAAGACTTGGTGCTTCTTTCGGCGTAGAACGAACGGTGTGAGCATGGACCTTGCTCTGGCGATACGCTCGGCGGAGAGTAGTGCTCCATGGTCGGTGTCTCGAGTTGTCGCCTTCGCCTTGAAGATGAAATTCAAATCTTCCTCTCGTTCCTCAAAGACGTTGGGAAGAATAAAAGCAAGGAGAGTGACTAATTCAACCAAGTTGTTCTGTAAAGGTGTACCAGTCAACAAAAGTCGAAACTTGGCGGGAATTTTGTTCAATGCTTGATTCTTCTGTGTCGCGCTGTTCTTCAAAATATGACCTTCGTCGCAAACAAGTACCTAAGATCGATTAGCTTCACAATTTTCACTTCTTTATATGTTTCAAACTCACATCTGCATGTAACTTTCTGAAGAACTTGTTGTCCTCTTTCCTCACGGCCATATCGTACGTAGAGACAACGACATTTATGTTATCCTTGTTCTCCAGGATATCCTCCGCTAAGCCAACACGTTCAGCTGCCTGACCTGTTATAACAATTAGTGACTTATGATTTTAGACGTGGAGGCGCCAAGCTTACCATGATACGGCTGGATGGCCAAATTAGGCGCGAACTTAATGAATTCCTGACACCAATTCTCGAAAACGGCGGCAGGGCCAAAGACAACGTGAGGGCCAGGGTGGCCAGTCGCAACGAGATGGGACAAGAATGAAATGACCTGACACGTCTTACCAAGACCCATATCATCTGCCAAGATACAACTCAGATTGTGGTTGTACATCAAATTGAGCCAGTTTAGACCGACGATTTGATAGTCTTTCAATACAACACTTTCTGCCATAAGCTCGGGTTTCTTTAGAAACTTGACGGCGGGTTTCCTGCGCTTGGCTGAAACAATCTTGTCATCGTCAACACCCTCTCCACTCACAGACGGGGTACTGCTCGGAGAACCGATGCCGGAGTCGCGTTGAGATTCAGCATCGTCTTCGAACGACACAAGCTCAAGACCATCTCCTTCCTTGCGACCGCCAAAAGTGTTGAATCCCCACTTAGCCATCTCCGCTTCCAATGGTTTTGAGAGCTCTTCACATTTTGCAACTAGAGCATCAACGGCCTCATAACCTGAGAACATACTCAAAGCAGTATCCACCAAACGATCGCCCATCGGGGCTTTCGAGCTCTTCTTTCCGTTCTTGAGTGTTTTGGCAGTAGACACGTTTCTGGCAGCGTCGAGCGTCCTGAAAGGCCGAGCAGCTAACATCGCCTCAGCATTGGCCTTCGTCGTGTTGGTAAGTTCAATAAGTTCGTCTAATTTGCACTTGTTCAAATATTTCAAAAGTCGCTCCTCGAGTACCGGGTCGTCCTCTGACTCTTCGGGCTCTTCCATACCCGAGTCGGAATCGTAGGAGTCATTCGCCCTGGCTGGGGATGAAGGCAGCTTGACTGGCGAAGGAGAAGCAACTGTAGGTGAAGTTGGTTCCTTGCGTCCCTTCATGAGTTTTCTCTTTGGCTTCGGTGGTGTGACTACAGGAGGGTTCGGGGCCTTCTGCGAAGGTTGAGCTTGCGTCGAGGAGTATCGATCTTTGATCGACTTGATTGGTGCTGCAAGACCTCTTCTCATGTGAGGTTCCACCTTTTGAGGAGCTGGTATTTCCACAACATCGTCGTCTGGTTCTTCATCCTCTACGAGTAATGTAGCAGCAGCGTCGACATCTCCTTGAGTGGTTATCAAAGCGTCTTTCGCCTTGAGTATTGAGACTTTGGGAAGAATGTTGCGCAGTCGTATAATATTTTTCCTAAGCTTTTCATCACTTATATCCGTAATAGCAAGGTCTTGTATTGGCAGAGCTCTCGAGGAATCCCTTTGGGGTTGGGAGTATTTCCAAGCCGTTGGATGCGGTCCCTTCTCGGATGGGTTGTAGGCAGCATTGGCAACAATACTTTGAAACTTCGCATGGCCATTTACAACTTTGGGTTGCTCTTGCGAACCAAAAGATCGTGATGAGTTTTGAGAAAGTTTCGGCGCGAATGTTGAAGGCTTGATGTTGGCGCTGCTGAGAGTATCTTCGTCGGAACTATCTCCTATGTAGGACGGGCCTTCGTCATCGCTATCAAGGTTGATGATCTTTTTCTTTGCAACAGCCGGTTTCTTGGATATTCCTACCGGCGCCTTGTAAGCAGTACCTGCTGGTGCCATCGCCGACGCCAGATTTCTTAATGGAGAAGCAGTTTTGACAGGTGTTGGTGACCTCAATCTATCCTCACGTCTGCCAGTGTTTGTGTTGAGGGGTGAAGACGCAGGTACTTGTATATGCTTGTTTGCAGGCATTGGAGAGCTCAATTGAGGGGTGGGAGCTGGCGCAGATCTATCAATGATTTGAGTCGGTTGAGTCTCGAACTTGCCAGCAACAGGCGTATCTGGCACATAGCCAGCGAAGAGATCATCCCCACTATCCACATCAGAGTTGTAGGCGTTCGTATTATTCGCAGAATTGCTGGTAGACGTGTAACCAGACGCAGTTTTTTGTCGTTTGACTGCAGGGGAGTTAGGTACAAGGGCATTGTTGTTGCCAAAGTAAGAAGACATCCTGGGGATTCCAGAGGCAGATGGAGAGGATTCGAGGCAGGAGAAAGAATAAAGCAGCCGATGCAGTAGTACTTTTCTGAATTCCTAAAATTATAGACCTTCTGTCTTGGTGGTTTGTCCGAACACAAGGAGGAGGGAAGGGCGATTACTTCTCCTACCAAATGTCCCAATTGCTCTTGGACAACCAAAATAGTTGAAAAGACCGTGCAGAGAAGAGTTGCGAAAGCAGTTCCTCCAAGATCGTAAGATCAAAAGTCAAGCACAGAGATCAGCGAAAGTTGAAAGCACCACTGAATTGTTCTGCCATGAAATACCGGTACGGGAGTTGATAATATGGAGTCGTTGTCCAAGGCTGAGAAACTTTGGTACTCGAGAACAAGAAAGAAGTTGGGCCAGCCACACTAAAAAAAGTTAATCTACGCGTTGTTCAACCCCCATGTCCAGTCGCGAAGTCATCTGTCAACCGATTTAACCTTACTCTTTGTATCGAAGTAGAGGGGCTTTGTATAAAGTTTCACAAAGATATTCATCTAAAACGACAAACTGTATCTCATCTATTTTCCCAATATCTACCTATACAAGATCCTACAGTCATCATGGCGACCCGAAGAAACATCTCCAGCAACCTTACAAGTGGGGAAGAAAAGGAAAAAGAGTTCAAGCCTGTCAAAGGAGAGAAGAGCAACATCGCTCCAGCTGTCCCTGCGTTTGTTTTCCCTCTTCCATCATCTTATGACCCACACGCACCATGTGTTCCTCAGGTCTTTTTCCTCTATTGACATAATACTAGACATGTGATTTACAAGCTCTTGGGGTTTACCTTTGCTATGATTGTGGTGCCCATTGGATCCTATTTCGTGACTCTGGACACTCTCTTTAAGGGTGCGTATCTGAAAAGGACAGCGAGGAGCTAGGTCTTATTCTTAGGGCAATCATCTGCTAACAAGTCTCAAGGCAATTCAACATATGCGGGTGCGTTGGCTGCTATTATGGCGAACGTCGTCTTGATTGGTTATGTGGTTGTTGCTATGAAGGAGGATCAAAGTGAGGCCATAGAGGCTGCAGAGAAAGACTCTAAGAAGGATCTGTGACGGAGTCAAACGTCCAGATCTTTACCTGGGGAGAGGAATCAAAGCCGTTGAGGAATAGCGGTCTAAGAATATCGGGCATGAAAGGTATGGCTTAGGTCAGTCTAATACTTGGGCCTATACGAAGGAGTGAAAATGAATCTTTCATATTAAGATAGAAACAAGTCAATGATTGGGATACATTCATTGTTATGTTTCAAGGATATACAACATCATTGTGTGCTGTCCTTCAAACCAACTACTACAGACAAACGTCCGCTACTCGCAATCGTCCACAAATCGTCATATACTGTGATGTTGAAATGCGAAGAAATACAGCCAACCCTATACGCCACTCAATGCAATCATCCAACCTCGACCATAAACTTCCATTATATCCGTAGCCTTGGTATCTGACCTTTCATGAATATATCATTAGAATTTTGAGCAAAAAAGCCTCTCTTCTTCCACCGTGCTGCAGTAACCCCCATATTAGATTTGTATTAGCTCCACCATGCACGTCTACTTTTTGCTCAAACGTTTTCCGAACCAACTCTTCCGCTTTTCTTGGGGTGCTGGGCGAGCAGGCTCAGCTACTGGAGGAGATGTAACCTTGCCATTAGGTTGACCCAGATTGGGTTGACCCAAATTGATCGGCACGCGTGCATCTTTCTGTGGTGGAGGCGGTCCTTGGTTTTGGTAACCAGGCTGAGGTCGTTGCTGGTCATTCAAACCACTACCTGGTGGTAGGTATTGAGGGTTGTTTCCAAATCCATTAAATCCATACGTCTCAACTGGTTCTTTTTGTGCTGGTGCGTGGATTCGATCCACAGAGCTGTTTCCGCTACTGGGATCGGTTGAATATCCCGCTGGATCTGCCGAGCTACCACTACCTGAAGCTGTTGTTACCGTTTCATATGAGTGCTGAACCCCTGGACTGGGGTAGACACTGTTACCGCCGCCGTTGAATTGAGGTTCTGATGCTGTTCTTGGGTATCGAGCTCGGTTAGGATGGTATCCGTTACCCGGTCCAGCTGAGTTATCGATGCCGTTATTTCCGTTATAGTAACTGTCCGGTCGCCCCATTCCGTTGCGCCCATCGGGACCATTACTGTTTTGGCTTTGCCGATGACCTTGAGGCGATCCATAATAGCTGTGCTGAGAGTATCTCGGCCGTTCATCAGTGGTTACCTGGGTTCCTGCACGGCGGTGTGTTAGCGTATGCTGAATGATATCAATCCAATGCGCCTAGAGAGCTGTCTTGCCGAGGATGATAGGGGCGGCTGCACTGCACTAGACAAGGTACAGCAGGAAGCGAAATCCCGTCAACTCGATGGGAGTTTGTGCCTAGTTGGATGATAGGCATTGGCCAAATGGCCTAAGCGTCTGTTCGATCGCTGGATGCTTTTGCGGAAATTTCTGAAAATGAAGAAGTTTTTGTATGAGCTTACCTCCAAAATAACTGCTTCGACGGTTGTATGTTGAACCAACATCTGATTCTGTAGGAGAGTAAAGTTAGCACGCATTCCACTCAGAATACTCATAACCTTGAGATGCTAACCGGTGCGTATGTATGACTTTCGCGAGTTATAGTTGCCGTCGATAGCTGCCTCAAAAGCTCGAATAGTGTCCAATGGTCTTTCCCATCTGTTTCTCGTCGGGTTTGATCGATCAGGGTCAGCTATAGAGGGGCAGGCTGTCAGCGCATACAACATCGAGTGTTAAGATGAGGTGACGAACATATGGGGTTTCCTTGACTATCTTTGTGTTGAAGTGCTCGAATAGGTGCCAGAGAAGACGCTTCATTTGCGACGGCAGCTATGAGATTGTCAGTATGCAGATCGCGTAGTCCTATAGTGGTATCTGTACTTACAGGGTTCGGCTTCCATCATAGCCAACGATGGATCAGCTTTCCCTTGAAGTCTTAATGATTCCTTTTCGCGATGAGTTTCGACGAGCTCGATTTTGGGGGCACTTCCACTGCTTTTGTGAGAATGGAAACTGAGAGTAGATGATTTCGTCCTTTGACGACCCGGTCTCTGCTGCTCGCCTGGAGCCGAAGGTAACTGATGGTTCTGCATGTTTTAGATATTATTCAAAAGTGGACTTTTGATTGTCGCTCTGTGGGTCGTCCAAATTTTATTAAAAGATCGTGAGCCTTATCGTCGTTACAGCAGCTGGATGCAGAGTAGTGTTGAGAGGTTGGTATGGGTAATTGTGGAACTCTTATATGAGAGAAAGTAGGTGGTTGGGAATTGCTTTATATCAAGAATCGACTCCCGCCTGGTATCAGAAAAGCGATTTCCGAATTGAGTATAATGGAATCCTCGTCGCCTGAAATCTTGATTGTGCGTTCGTGAGTTCGTGCGTATTAAGTGGTGTGAGAAGTCCAAAAATGTTGAGGTCCAGTGCTTCTTGCGGTTTTCTAGCTGTGCCAGATAAGTAAAGAGTGATGGGTCGTGCTGCGGTGATTCACAAAACCACGAAGTTCTGTGCGAGCGAAAGTATTGACGTCAGTGCTATGAGATGGATGTAATAGATGGTATTTGGATTGCGAAGGTAGTACGTGGATTGATCAATGTATATGTATATGTATACGTATATGTGTATTTATGAAAGATGTTTGATAGTAAAGAGAGGAAGAAATGTAGTTCTGGAGGAAGAAACGAGAAAGGTTTTAGATATGACAATATGTGTGTGGGTGCGGGGGATCTAGAGTTTAGAAATAAGAATAGTAGCAGTATTGTTCGACACTGATAGGTAGCTAGCATGTAATGATAGAGCTATGTAGCTGCAGCGCATCCCAGGTTGACCGTTGATGACGAGGAAGATCGGTGTTATAGCTTTGCTGTTCGTCTCCTTCCAAGTTCCAGCCGCAGCAGAGCAGGCAAAGCCAATATCGGTTCGTATTGGTACTTTGGTACTTCAGTCCTTTCTCCCAACACCTACATTCCTATTCGCCATATGGCCGTGTTGGAACTAGCGGACGGTCTTTTCGAGGCGTCAATTGGAAATTGAAAATTGAAAATATTTGCTGTCCTACATTAACAGAAAACCTGGCAGATATCGCAATAGCCATCCAATTGTATGCAGATTCCTGATCGGAAACTCGAACTTCAGAGGTAGCATTGCGACGGCAATTCGTATGGTCCGTACCAGGATGAAAGGAAAGGGACGATAAGTGGTGTGTCTGCGTATTCTGCGTGATTCAGTGACGAAGAACGAACTAATACGGAGCCCATGAGCCACGGGATCTGCAGCTAATCCCGATGCGGCGATTTCCAGGCCGGTTAAAACACGCTTGTAGGACTCTTGCAGCTAAGACGTGCAAATTCGAGAAGCTTTGAGCCAGGGCCAAGAGAAAGAACGGAAAGTCTTGCAAATCGCATTCCTGCCATGTCCGTATCTAGCCCGTAACCAGCTTTTTGAGAGAGAAGATGTATTTTTGGCTCGCATTCTCAGCATCCGACCTTGCCTCATCCTATCTAGGGGAATCAAGATTTTCGGGTTGCTGAGTATGAGTAGTTCCGCATCCGGACGAAACTCGCATATCAAGTTATCAACTCACTACCACTATTGGTGTGCATGGTATGGTATCGCAAAGCCATTCCACAGCTCATCGAGACTATGCACTTCATAACCTATGTGATACAGCATCTTTGCATCGGAACCATTGGATGAAAGTGCTATCAGATCAACCTCGGGAAGATCCGAAGTAGCTGTTTGAACTGAGCATTTTGGCGGTTAGGTGAAGTGAAGTGAACCATGGTTGCTTGAGGCTTTAATATATCATTCCAGCACAGCCAGGTTATTCATCTATTCATCTATTCAAGTAGTTAGATTACGCTTCCTCTCTCCACAGCTGCATATCGATTCTGCAAAGCTCGTGGTGGCTGAAGGTCCGCCCTGTCTTACACCAATGAGCTTCGTGCACTACTCCAACGGAAGCCTCGGTTTCTTGGATGAGACCCAAGCTGCAAGCCGGCCTATAAAACGACTTCGAAAAACCTTAGTGTCTTGACATGACCATCCTACTGTACGAAGTATGACTAGGTTTTTAAGCACGATTCTCTGCCACCCAGCGTGGTCAAATCCTCCATTCGAGTTGGAGCCACGTCCGGGGAATCCGCCGAGATAGTATTACGCGTCTTCATGCTTTAAATACTCCTCATCCTCTCGGACAAACTGTATCGAAGATCCCTCTCGAGTCTCAACATGCTGTCATGGGCCCAAGACTGTTGGATCTTCCGGCTCAGTCTGTGCTGCCCTTCCGCGCGTTTTGCTTCAAATGTAATACCGTACCTCACAATTGGGTCTGACATACTCCATTTCCCGGGCTATCTTATCACTCATATACACAGGTAGGTAAGCAGCCGCATGTTTCGAAACAGAACCAGCTGGGGAAGCCGTGGATAGGATCTGTTTCACAGCTCGGATGCCCCTACTTTTTGCGTCAAGAAATCAGATGGGGAACTATTCTAGGCCCTGACAGCCGCGAATGCTCACACATTAAAACCACTATTCTCACGCCACAACGAGCATAATTGATACTGCTTGAGCTGAACACTGATGCATACTGCCCTTATGAGCAGCTAGGGATTCATGCACACATTTGTTAAAAAGATCATAATTATCCCATAAGCACATTTTGATGACGTACGCCCTCCAGTCACTGGTTGTTATTTGCTTTATTGGTATACTATCGGCGCGGCATGCTCTTTGTCGCTGCCCTCACCGATTGCCCAAATTGTGGCATTTCATCAACCATTCCCCCATTCCCCATGCTAACAACTCCTAACCGGCTTTCTATACTGAAGAAGGATACAGCATAACTCGAACGGATGCGCCAAAGGACTTAGGTGGGAGGTTTTGTCTGAATCGTGCACGTACAACACCGGAGTTTCCTATCAACTACTGTCAGCAAAGCGAATCCGCAGTCGTACACTTTTCACCATACCGTGTGGTCTAGCGATCTTGCCCCAGATGACTCTAATCTTTGATCCTCGGACCTCCTTCTGCGCACGGTAAACGAAAGCGACCTTCTTTCCGCAGTAGAAGCTACAATATGTTAGAATCTTATGCCATCCACGAGAAAACATCGTTATGTTACGTACTTGGCAGCCTCGGTGGTGTCGACACCCTCGATCTTGATCAAGCTGGTGCTTGGTGTGGTGTTCCTCTTGCCACGTTGGTAACTGAGGTGACGACCCCTAAAGTGATCACAATCAGTGAAATGTCCGAAATCCCATCTCCGTTATATCGAACGCAAGTCTCCTGAGCCCCCTGCGACATAATATTCTCTCGCCCCCAGAGACGCCATCCTTCTCCTTTCTTTCGATTGCATTCGTCTCCCAGCGGTTTGCTTCGGCGAAAATGGATATGAACTTACTTAACATAGACTAAAAACACACAAATGTCAGCAATTGTATCGAAATCATAAACCCGTATAAACTGGCATTGTCCGCAACACGGAATCCCCACGAGCACTTCGGCATCTTGCGATTGCCCAGTGCCTAGCAACTTCGTGTATACGAGACCAATGCGTGCAATCTTGAAATTAAGATAAAACTCACGTCTGTGACCGGCTTCGGATGGCATTTTGGCGAAGTTCTCTCGAAGATATGATGGACGTCGAGAGGTTTGTGATGAATAAATCAACGACAAGTCCTAATTAAAAGACTTCGTTCGGTGGGCGGTGAGGTTGTCGGCGTCGATATTGTCGTTGGTCGTTAACTTCTTTTTCCCCAAATTGAAATTCGTTGCAGGGTCGCTAAAATTCTAGGGCTCGTCTGCCCCGCTGACTAAGGATTATTTTTCCTCAAGCCCTTGCGGCCTCAAATATCAGCCCTCACCGGTCTTGACAAGGCTTGCATTTTTCCGCGCTCGCTTCAAGCGGAATAACTATTTTTCCTGGTGGGTCCTCTCTTGTCGCATCACGTATCAACGCTCGCATCAATTCGCACGATGTAGATACCTCAGTCACCAGCCGGTTCATGATGTGTTCTGGCTTGCGAGGAGTCCCGGAGTCATCCACTGTACGAGGTACAACTGTCACCAACATTTATACGATAATCCTTACTTTGCTATGTTATTCATTCGAGGTCAATAGCCAGGCGAAACATGCATATGCACGACTTTCTCGCTTCGATCGAAGGCCATCCGTCGACGAGTTATAACGGTATCTCGACATCTCTAGTAGTCGTCGAGTATAGCATCAACTATTTTACTTGATGATTGTTGTTGGTAGTCGTGACAGATCGGGTGGGATGGAATATCATTACAATACTATGCAAATTGCAGGTTCAACATCTAACGTTCAGATCTTGACTTTGTAAACACGCACAGGACAGAACCAAGACTCGATGCAGTCTGCTTTATAATCTCCACTGTTAGGTAAGGATCGTAAATTGCGCTGCACCTACTGTATGGCCAAACTTTACTTTTTCGTCAATAGAGGGGCGGGGCTCTTTCGCAAGCTACAGCGTCAATCAATATATCATCGGCTTTAACAGTAGTTATGGCTATCACAGTTGGCAGTTGTAGGAAGAATGTCTACGTAAATATCGTCATTGAAGACGACCTGAGTATTAGATGGGTGATAAGACAAAGAACAGATCCTCGAAACACGGACTCGGTTTGAGGATCGCAGTTGTTGCGAGCTGAAGCTGGTGGAAGGGAGATTATTATTATTCGTCCACCAGATCTCCCCTCCAGTGTTGACATGTTCCAGCCGGCTGCTCGGGGTCTATCCGGAGATAGAAACAGCCCAACTAATACTTTTTCATCCGTCATCTTAGCGGGGTTCCTCCGTCAAAACCGACAGACCCAACACTTTCTTGTTCTGCCCGCATACAATTACCAGTCCTCCGTCCTTGAAATACGTTGATTCTCATTGTTCTTATCCTTCCGTTCTACTCATATCAAAGTTATTCACAATGGCCGACACTGTTATCAAGCCGGAAGAGCCTGGCAATGCTGGGTATGTTTGTTGTTTGGTCCAATATTCCGGCGCTTCTACGTCACTACAAAGGCACATCAACAGACCTCTTTGGGGCCTCAACCACCATGCTAGAGCAGTCGGAACGCACCTCTGAAGCTGTAGCATGATGATAGAATTCTCCGGGGGGTCTTTTGGCCCGCATTGGCACCGTTCAACTGCTTTTACAGAGAGTGATAGCTAACTGTTTTCTGCCCCACTTCAGAACGATCGAATTGAAGGATAACACCATTATCATCGTTTTGGGAGCATCCGGTGATTTGGCGAAGAAGAAGACGGTTAGGATCTCTCCCATCTTGGAGTTAGAACTCTACTGATTTGTGCTACCCGCAGTTTCCGGCTCTTTTCGGTCTCGTAAGTAGAGAAAGCGGATCTTGAGCAACCGGCCCGAATTAATCATGACCACAGTATCGCAACCAATTCTTGCCCAAAGACACTAGGATCATCGGATATGCACGAACAAAAATGGACCATGAGGAATACATTAAGAGGGTTAAGTCGCATATCAAGACCCCCACGAAGGATATGGAGCAACAGCTCCAGGAGTTCTGTGACATCTGCACATATGTTTCAGGACAGTATGACAAGCCTGAGGGGTTCACGGAGCTCCGAAAACATTGCGAAGAGTTCGAGAAAGGCCGATCCGAGGCAAACCGAATCTTCTACATGGCTTTACCCCCAAGCGTCTTCACTACTGTATCCCAACAACTGAAAGAAAACACATACCCAAAGAATGGCATTGCAAGAATCATTGTAGGATCCGCCTCTTCCTAACTTTCCGCCTAGCGCATGCTAACTATAACTCACAGGTCGAGAAACCATTTGGAAAGGATTTGGGAAGTTCTCGAGAGTTGCAAAAGTCCTTGGAGCCGAACTGGAAGGAGGAGGAGATCTTCCGTATTGATCACTACCTCGGAAAGGAGATGGTCAAGAACATTTTGATTTTGAGATTTGGAAATGAATTCTTTGGTGCCACATGGAACCGCAACCACATCGACAACGTGCAGATTACCTTCAAGGAACCTTTCGGAACAGAGGGACGAGGAGGATACTTCGACGAGTTCGGTATCATCAGAGATGTCATGCAAAACCATCTTCTACAAGTTCTCACCTTACTTGCTATGGAACGACCAATCTCATTCTCCGCAGAGGATATCAGAGACGAGAAGGTCCGCGTTCTCCGCGGTATTCCAGCAATCGAGCCAAAGAATGTCATCATTGGACAATATGGCAAGTCTTTGGACGGCACCAAACCTTCCTACAAGGAGGACGACACTGTTCCAAAGGACTCGAGATGTCCAACCTTCTGCGCAATGGTTGCCTACATCAAAAACGAGCGCTGGGATGGTGTGCCATTCATCCTGAAGGCTGGTAAGGCTCTGAACGAGCAGAAGACCGAGATCAGAATCCAATTCAAGGATGTGACATCTGGTATCTTCAAGGATATCCCAAGAAACGAGCTTGTCATGCGCATTCAGCCCAACGAGAGTGTTTACATCAAGATGAACTCAAAGCTTCCCGGGTTGAGCATGCAAACTGTTGTTACCGAGCTTGACTTGACCTACCGCCGACGATTCTCGGATCTCAAGATCCCAGAAGCATATGAATCTCTCATTCTCGACGCCCTCAAGGGTGACCACTCTAACTTCGTGCGTGATGATGAACTCGACGCAAGTTGGAGAATCTTCACACCACTCCTTCACTACCTCGATGACAACAAGGAGATCATTCCCATGGAATACCCATACGGTAAGCTTCCTCGGTGGTAATAATGTAATGTCGTCGACATTCAAGCTAACATATCTCGTAGGCTCGCGCGGTCCCGCCGTCCTTGATGACTTCACCTCTTCCTATGGCTACAAATTCAGCGACGCAGCCGGTTACCAATGGCCAACCACACAGACAGCACCAAACAAGCTGTAAATTCCGTCTCTGCAACCTAGAATCTAGATATCCTGGAATGAATGTGATTAGATAGGAATAAACGAGGGAGGTTTTTCATGTGGGAGTGGATATTGTGTCTCCTTTTCGTCTTCGTTTAAGCAGAATGAAAAAGCCTTATTTTCCAAATGATTTGATTTCGATTTAAATTAACTGCTATTAGCACCTAGTGTGCATGACATTTATGTTATCTTTTTGCAGCTTGTAGGTTTTGGTTCGTTTTAGTGGCACTTGGATGCTGAATATGGCTGTTCTCAGAACGCACCCGAATAGTGGATGCAACATACTGGCAGTTTTGCTTTAAGAATTCATAAATTATCATCTGTGCTCGCTCTTCCGGTTCGTCCCTCACTCTAACTACCAAATTATATGTCCTCCCTCATCGACAAAAAACTCCACGATAGACGCCTCTTAAAGACCATGCGGTGGGAATGGATGAACATTCATCTTCGGGTATGAGTGGGTTTGTAATAAAGTTGAATTTTGTGGTATCAGTGTTGAATATCTAGTGTTTGTGTTGAAGGCTTTGTTTCCCACTTTGTCCGGCCAATGCTAGGTAGAATCATATCAATGGCCAGTCCGAGACCGATTCCCTAGGGGTACTCTCTGTATCTCCATAAACCGCGCTATGCATCAAAGCATGCAAACCCCTCCGCATTTAAACTTCACCTCACTCCAGCCCATCTCACCTCCTATCGTGCAACCCCTCTCCTCCTAAGCCGGCCTCCTCCTCGCAAACTCCTCCAGATCCGTCCTCGTCGCGACCCCCAGCACAAACCTCCTCCGCTCATCCGTCACCACCGCAAACTCCTGCTTCCCTCTCCCTTCCGCCTCCTCGCCCATCCCATTGAAGAAACTCTCCAGCTCTTCCAGCGGCGTGTCCATTGTGATGACTTTGTACACTTTGCCCTTCCGCCGGAACTTCACCATCGCTTTCGCGACCTCGTCGCTTTCTTGTACGGCGCCTTGTTCGAGGAGATGGCGCAAATGCGGGATCGAGAGATACCCCAGCAGCGCGCGCGTGTCGGGCGTTACGACCGTTAGGTGCGTGTAGTCCCGCTCGAAGGCGGTGAGGAGCGCGTGGGAGATGGGGTCGGTGGGGTTGCAGGAT
>LLKJ01000243.1:0-20750 GCA_002242865.1 Clarireedia sp. CPB17
GCCACATACGCCAAGGTCTTCTTGACGCGTAGCATGCGGTTCGCATTAAGACGAGAATTGCCGTCTGGGCCGGCGATGGACGGGAGGAGGTCTTGGTAGGGTTGCAGGACAAAGGAGACTTTGACGGGGTCTTTTTGCGGGGTTTTGTTCTGTGGGGTGGGGAGGTTAGTTTTATATAAGGAAATAGAAAGCATGGATGGGAGCGAGAGGAGGGGTTTGTGTAAAGGAATAGGAGAAGTAAACGTACCCGTAGAAGAAGATCGCCTAACCACATAGGAGCTCTCTCTCCAATGACATCTGCATCTTCACCCACAGTCTCCACACTCCCTCTATAAAGATCCTTAACGCCACCTGATGTCTCCTCCTGTATAATAACAGTCGTCCCGCCCGGAACCTTCAACACCGGCGTCTCATTCGGCAAACTAGGCGTAATACCACTCTCGACCTCTTGTGTAGGATTCTCAGTCAATAGCCTCTCATACTCATTTCGAATCTTCTGCACAATGCCGTACAAGTTATCTTCAACCTCTTTCTCTTTTTCCAGAGCCTTTTCCCCGGATTCAGAAGATTCAGAGCCCTCGTCGGTGGCCTTATCTTTGTCGTCGGTTACGATGGGTTTATCTGTGTTAGTAGAGGCGGAGCGTCCGAGTTTCTTGCTGCCGAACGACATCCCCATTCGGAATTTCTTGCCGAATGAAGTGCTGCTGTCTTTGCCGTTCTCCTTTTCTGCATCTATAACTGGGGATTTTGGCACTTCCTGACTTTCGGCAGGAGCTCCTGCCGGCTTATCGGCGGGTTTGTTGAGTGGATCACTGTTGATTGATGTATTTCCAAAGTAGTCTGGCTTTTCTGCAGACGTCCTACTTGCTTGGGACTCTGGTTTGTCCAATGGAGCACCATCTTCAGCCACCACCGGTAGATGAGTAGCTATAGATGGTGTAGCAACACCGATACCCATTCCTGGGGTCATAGGATAGAAACTGTTGCCGTTGCCTCTAGGTGTTGTCGAAGCACTGTGTTGATCCCAGTTCGTCATTGCGGAAGGAGGTATTGTGATGGGAGGTGGTACGGCTGCGGCGCGAGCAGCTTTTCGGGCATTTTCATTGAGTTCGGCTCGGTAATTTTCGTCTCTCTTAATCATTTCATCGACCAGTCTGGAGAAGATATGTCGCAGGATCCATTTTCCGAGGTTTACTACATTACGTTAATGTGCTGTATCTGCTGAAAGGACGATACAAACTCACTTCTTTGATCTTCGCGGAACTCAATAGGCTCTTCCAATTGGAGTTCATCCGCATACATTTCTGCATCGAAACAATTGTACTCCTCGAGGACTACAGCCAATCTACCCGTGCGAGTATCTATCGAACACCAAGGAGCTACAGCCTCCATAGTATTTACTTCTGGCTCTACATCTTCAAGATGGCATTTCCCGAAAGACTGAACTGGTATGCACTTTATCGCATGTTAGCGCAACCAGATACCCTTGGAATATAATAGTCACCTACCTTCAACAGATCCCACAAAAGAACGTCTCCCGCGGTATCCAATGTCAAAACCCTTCTTCGATCGTTCAATAACTTATGTTTCACCAAGCCATGTTGTCCTTCGATAGTCTCCTCAGGCAAAGAATGTATTGGTACAATGACCCCCAAATCAGGATCCAGTATAATCTCCGATCCTTTCCTGTTATTGCTCATGATCGAGAAGTTCGTTGCCGAATCCGAGTCTCTCACAGCCGCTGCTGGGAAACTCGCCGTATTCGATATCCTCAGGATTGACTTAGCAGGAATCTCCTTCTTGCTATGTCCATTTGTTAGAGGAGGTGAGATTTGTCTTGGCCGTGAAGTCGCACTCGATGCACGATGATGTCTATATGGTTCCGGTAACTGGATATCTGCTCCCGTATCGATATTTGCCCACCTATTGATCGAGGAGCTCGAGGTTGCCGTCCAGATGTAATCTCCTGATGCAATAACTCTATTCACTCCATCGTTCTCTTGTGCAACCGCCAGCGAAATTCCATCATCGATTTCTCCTAACGTCCCTTTGATATCGGTTTTGACGACCAATCCTGACCGGTCGCTACTATAAAAGATGCCTAATGATGGATCATCTGAGAACAACGACCAGACGCTATCGTTATGCATGGTGAGAGTATGCATACATCTTCCAGCCGTCAAACTCCACACTTTGACAGTCTGATCCGAACTAGCTGTCATGATCATATCGCCCGTCTCATTGATCAATATATCTCTCACATTATCTGTATGGCCCACAAACTTCGTAATTCTCTTCCCAGTCCGCGAATCCCATAAGCGCACAATTGATTCAGGGCCCCCAGCTGCAAGAATATTGCTTCCAGTACTCAGCGCATACACTGATCCTTTCTCTGAGGTTTCCTCATCTCCGACTACAATCTCAAGTTGTTTGCCAGCTCCATTGAGATCCCATAAGCAGATCTTTCTATCTAAACCACCAGAAGCGACCCAGTCTGCCCCATTCCCAGGACTAGCCAGACATTTCACATAATCCGCATGTTGACCAATCGTCACCGGCTCGCTTCCCTCCTCGAGGGGTCGCCAAATCCTTACAGTCAAATCGCTCGATGCGCTTACTAGCGCTGTATTATTTCTCGCCAACACGATATCGTTGACCCAATGGGTGTGCGCCTGTGTCTGCGCCTTGAACGTGGTCGATGTCTGCGTTTTCGAGCTGTTGTCTGAAGGAGGATCGTCGAACGGATTCTCAATGGGGGTGTCCTTCGGTCGCAGGTCCAGATTCAGATCCCATGCGCAAATAGCGCCATCTCGTCCACCCGAGTACCTTCAATACCATTAGCTATGACTCGACTCCATGTTGATATGCCGCCCCCATATGAAGCAATTGAAGCTCCATTGAGGAAGTATGAACTCACAGAATCGACTGCTCACTGTCCACAGCCAAGCCATTCACACCCAATCGATGTCCGCCCGGAGAATTGGCAAGAGGTAAGACTATTTCACGCAACACAGCCAATGGTTAGCTTCTACCTTATAAGCTATATTGCGAAACACCGTGAATATTATATCATGCAAGGGAGAGCTCAAGACAGCAGAAGGCCAGGGAAACGTACCATAGCTTATCCTTTGCCGTGCCTTTCTGGCCATCGCTATCTTATCGTGGGAATTTTAGCACCTCTCATGTGTATGCAGATTGCGCTTGTCTTTGTCCTTGCGTAGCACGTTCATATGTGCAGCGATCCTGAAATATAGCCTTTTACTCTCTGTGCGAGAGATGTGCGAGGACGGGAGACAGATGATGATTCGAGGTTAGCAGCGGAAACTGCAGGCGTACGGCGCGCGCGGTATAGTTTGAGTTTAGTGGGGTTTCTAGGATTCTAGAAGGATGAACTGCAGATTGTGTGGGGTCTGGGGGGTGAAGGTGATAGTTGTGCGATCCATTTATCCGGGGGCATCGACTGACCATCATCATGGTCATGATCAAGGGCATTGTGACATTTGTGGTTGTAAAAGTCAGATTTTGATCATAATATTGCGTTTTCTGGATTTCAAACTTGTGCTCTAGTAGCTGCTGCTGCATAAGTCGATGTACGCTTACATATTTAGTTCCGCCGACCACCAATCGCCATTTACTATGCTTTATATGCCAAATGTTTGCATGACCATGGCCTTGCCTCGGCTTGTCCTTACATGTAAACCCCTAAATGAAGCCGATGCACCCAAACGCTGTAAAACCATTCCGGTAATCCCTTCGCCAGGCCGTTCCTGCATGTAATGGGTATCATTTATATAGTTCCTCATAAACGCCTGTTCCAGAAAGCAAAATATCTTAAAACACTCCTTGACCCCAAGCAAAGTCCCCCCTAAATCCCTTGTTGATCAACAGTGCCGCAATATTCCTTCTCATTGTTGTCATGTCTCGGCCTTGGTAACATGAGGTATTTAGTCCCAAAGCAACGCAAAGCGCATTCGTACAGACAAATACCCCGCAGTCATAACCATTCATCTGTCTAGTACATCCAGTAGATGGCGTCGTCCATTCGTCCTCCTTATAGGCCGGTCCCAACTGGAAATTCAACCACCCACGCATATGCTGAATAAAGTTACGCGGGCTTCCCTGTAGGCTGTCGAAGTATTCAATAGTTCTCGCGACTGGCCGCACAGCTCCTATAGTCCAGTGAGAACCTCGACATATAGGTATAAAAACAGTATCGACCTCTAGCAGTGATACCCCAGGTGCCTTCTTCCGTTTCATCAGACGTTCGGTGCTGCTAGGGCCTTTCTTGTCCAAAGTTTCGTAGAAGAAACTGTTGTGTGCAATAAATCTAGGCACCTCGCTGATTGGCTCGCCAAGCTTTTTAGATTCTGATTTTGCCGCTTTGTTGGCTGCCTCTACGATCCACTCAATGTAAGTATTGATAATTTCATCGTTGAGCCAAGAGCAATGTCCGAGTAAGGTCGAGAAGTCTTTGAAGTGTAGCGGGGTTCCACCCTGTGATTGCGTAATTTGGACTTCGTCCCCCTTTCTGGCACGACTCAGGGCGGTTTGTATATTCTCCTCCCATTTATCTTCAAGGGCTTGAACGAGAGGCTTCGATGGGTTTCGTCGTGTTAATCTGCGTTCTCTCGCCAGGCGTATGGCTTCGGCTTTCTCCTTCCGCTTCCGTTCCTCTGCCTCTAACTGAAGTCTCTTTTTGCTCAAAGCTGAAAGTTGAAATGGTCCTTCGCTCACCTCGCTATCTTCCTTATCATCAAGGCTTAGAACGTCGCGCAGACGCTGGTCTAGAGGTCTGTCGTCATGGGATGTTGAAGGTAATGGACGTAATTGTGTGCTGGCAGCTCCGCGATAATGTGAGAGTGGGGATCGAGGCGATCTAGGCGATGGTGGTGCTGGCGTTGTTAAAGAGGATTCTGGCGAAGTGCTTCTAGATGAGAAGGTCTCTTGCTTGACATCCTCGTCATCGTCCGAAATGTATATGATCTCTGGTTCTCGTACTGGTAGAGAGGCTCCAAATTCCGCCGGCGTCCAACGCGCATCCTCCGAAACTCGTAATTCTGCCTCCGATTTCTTCTCTGTTCTATTCATGGTCGTAGGTGTACTGTTTCGTCGGTCGCTTGGTGTTTTTGCTTGCACATCTTCACTTCTTTGTCTCTTGGCCGCTGGTGGTCTATTGTCTCGCGATTCCGTCTCCTGAATATGACTGTTCGAGATTACTGAAATTCTTAGTACATGTCAACAGAGCCGACGATCTTGGTTCTTACCATCGTTGCTGTTACTCCTGTCTGTTAAAGTTGGATTGGATTGTGGCCCAGACCAACGCCAAATGGGGCCAACGTGATTCCTGAAAAAGCTCCAGATCATACCCGACATCTCAGTGAATGTACCTGACTGAGAGAACGTTAGTAACAAGCGCGGTGTAGTTTTTGTGGGCACAAAGGAAGTGTACCTCAATAACTTCGACCGAATTTGGGGTTAATTCTTGAGAGGCCTTGCGCTTGAGAGCGGTCATCGCGTGGAGGGAAGGGACTGCCGATGGGATCTGCTTAAATCGTGCAACATCGAGGGTAAATAGGTGCAAATGGCTAGATATTGATTGGCATTATATTTGATGGCCGAGTGTTCCGATGTTGTATATATGCAAATCTATGATGAAAGAAGATCTCCCACTTGAGTTCCTCTGTGAAGACAGGTTCACAGCTGGAAAGAATTAAGGTTTGTGAACAAAGCACCGCTAGCACATCGGACCAATGTGCCGGTTAAGGATCTGCCCCACTTCCTGAATCACTGAATGCTTGAATGCCTTTCCAGAATTCCATGAACCCGGAAACAAAGCAACAACATTAACTTATGCGAGCGCACACGAAGTATATAGAATATGATGTTTCCGTCAACTAAAAGTGCCCCCGACAATGTACTCATATCGCGCCAAGAAGACATTCACTTGCAATCACAAGTCGACGATGAATCTATCTTCGGACGACCAGCACACGCCAATGAAGCTACAGTAAAGTTACACGTCATATCCATCATTATGAGGCACAAGAGTACATCAAGCTATGTACCTATAGCACAAAACAACACCATTGGTATCTAATCCATCCTCCAAACCTATAACTGCGCCTTTGTCTCGCCCAGCCTTTTCGAACAAAACGCCGCAAAATATTCATTCAACGCATCAACCGTAGCACTTCCCTCCAACAAACTCACCACAATCCCGACATACCCATCGGGTCTGACCACAATAACACCCCCCTTCTCCTCATCCAATCCCATTTTGGCATGAGCAGATGCCTTCGCGTCCGGTACCGTGTGATCCCAGATATCGTCCGCGTAGATATGTGTGCTGTATCGAGAGAGGAGAGATGGCACGTCTCGTGCGATTTCGATGTTGCTTCGCTTGTCGGCAAATACTGTACAGAAAGTATAGAAATGACTATGTGGATTGTGTCGTTCGTGATAAGAAACAGAATCAAGATCGGGTCGTAGATAGGTTGAGAAGAAGGATGATTTCTTGGTGAGGCTTTGAGTGAAATCATTGAGAGCTTTGTTCGTTATAGAAGGCTTGCCGGCGAAGACATATATCCTAAACGAGCCATTAACGGGGATCTCTTGTTCAAGATGCACAACATTGGCGTCTACAACGCGAGTCACGTTTGAATTTCGGAGAATCCGTCCAGTGCGAAGCTTGTGACCTTTAGGGTTGATGGCGGTTGATTTTGCTGGGTGTTCTGGCGACCAGTTCAGAGAATTTGGATTATAAGCTACCCCGTAGCCGCTGGTGAATTCGCAAGACTCCTTGAAGGTCTTGATAAACTCGTTTTCTTCTTCTTCGGGCTTGGTTTTCTCGGCTCCTCGTTGAGTAGCAGCTTCGACATCCTGAGCAGCTGGTGCCTTTTGTGAGAAAAGTGCGGCGTATTTCGCGTCGAAATCCAGGAGATTCTCGGCTACCTTCTTCCGTTCGGACTCGTACGAATGCAGTAATGATCTATCAGCAAATCCTGATTCTACATGGTGTATCTTCCATGCCAAGTTTTGGGCGTCTAGGAACGCTGTATTCATGCCTTGTCCGGCTTTGGGCTATCTCAATATGTTAGCTCAGGAGTACGTAGTTTAGCGATTCTCTTACGCTGTGTGTATGGCAAGCATCGCCGCCCAGGAATACTCTGTGGTCAAGAGTATACTTGTCGGCGATACCTTGCCCAATTGGGTACACGGAGAACCATTCCACTCGTTCCCACTCAATGTTGTAAGGTTCGAGGATTCGTTTGGCTGAAGCTTGCACCTCTTCTTCAGTCGCAGTTTTTCGAGGATTCCAATCTTTGTCTGTCGAAGACGCGATTTGAATATATAGGCGCACAAGGTTGTTCTCTCGCGGAATTACCATAATCGATCCATGATCCGAGTGTATGGTGCACTTCATCTACAGGTCTGTTAGATTTTTTGGTCATTAATCGAAATGGTTGGATTTACCTTGATATCCGGGAAATCCGTCCTAACAACACCATCCATGACACCCCATACGTGAGCTATAGGATCCTTGTGCTTGATCCCAATATTCAACTGGTTTCTGATAAATGATCTAGCCCCTTCGCCTCCAAATAAATATTTTGCTCTAACGCTTTCTCTTCCACTCCCTTCAACCTGCTCCAGGTTCACCTCGACAGGATACTCCGGATCGGCTTGCTCATCCGTCTTGAATCCTGTGATTGTCCAAGGTCTTTGTATCCGAACGTTGTTCTTCTCCAGATCTGCAATGAAGACCCGCTCAATCATACCCTGATGTAACAAAGTTGTGAAAGGGTATCTGGCGTCAATAAAGCTAGGACAACTGGCCCAAGTTCCAGTTCTGTGAATACCTTTTCCTCCTTTAGTCGGATCCCAGAAAGCAACCTCATAGACTTTCGCAGGCGCATATGCCATGATGGCAGGCTTCAATCCCATATTCCGCAGAAGGTCAAGGGATCTGGGCTGGATGCCATCGGCTCTTCCGGTTTTCGTAGGCTCGGGTCTGTTATCGATATGCTTGATCTTGTAGCCCCATCGCGCGAGTAATGTTGATAATAACAGCCCTACCGGCCCGGCACCGACAATAACAATGTCATACTTTTCTAGTCCGCCTTCCACTCCCTTTACACTTTCCCGCGGCTCCATACTTTCGTCCATGGCTCAGGACTAAAATGTACGCAATAAGAGGATATGAGATATAAGTTCGATAGAGAAGTAGAGAAATGACTTGACGCAATAGGAGAATCAGGAATTGGTGATTCAAAAACAGGGGAGACAATACCTTTAAAGTATACATTCTTACATTGTATCCTCGCCATTACGAGATCGGGAGCACGAGCGGCAGTTACTGCGGCGCCGTCGGGGCTCATTCTAGAGCGCAATTGATTACCTTGATCCAATCCCGATGGATCGAAAGCGGACTAGATCTAGTTAGTCGGGCGTAGTGAAGTAACGGCACGACCTACGGCAAGTTCATGTGTCTGAGGTAATGCGGGGAAAGCTGACCGCTGGCCCTTGAGCCAATCACGATACTCACATTGATTGTCATCATCGTGGCCTACCTCCGGCTTCGATATTCGGTAGAAAGTTTGCGATTACACGAAGTGGGCGCGGTGGGGCCGCCCTTTTATTTGCTGCTTTCCCGGGTTTCTTCGCCTGCAGCAGAAGCCTTCTTCGAGAGCCCGGTTAATAGGATTATGCGAAGGAATCTGCATCTCGGCCAAGCAAATCTTAACCTCAAAGGCATCGGAGAAGGCTCGGTGTGCACGCAGCTCTGTAGTGTTACTCTCCTGAACTCCATCGATGACCACCTGTCAAGCTCCGACATCCGACTGAGACTGCGGGTTCCCCACGGATAGAGAGCGGATCTGGGGGGCTATGTTTTCCGTCCTGTCATTTTATCACTGTTTGGCAAGCCATGGTGGCACAAAAGCTAGGAGCGTACCTCCACGAAGTTTTTGGGACCTCCTCGACGCGTAGGATATCTTGACGCGTCAAAGGATCGTTTCGTGCGCACGTGTCTCGGGGCAAACACGTGCTTCAAATTCAAGTTCGCCGCTTAGATCACGATGTGTTTAATTCTCAGAACACATTAAGTTCTGTGAACTTGACGTGATTGCAGAATCTAATATCTGATTCATCTGGTTTAGTTGTGGTCGGCGAACTGGAAAAGATGGAGAATCGGAGATATGTTGGAGGGCAGGAAAGTGAATACGGGAGATTGGCAAGACTCCCACTCACGATCATTGGATTGTTGGGCTAGACGAGCAATGGGACAAAAGCTCAGAATCAAAGCAGAAGTACTAAGCATTCTACTTGATTATTTTGATGTGGTCTACCGTGCTTTTTGTCAGAGGGCAGTGAGGGAAGCTGTCGTCCCTTCCTCATATCGGGCACCTTCCGTAAGTCGCCCTCCTCACTTTATTACACCAAATACATCCAATCTCATTTGTAATCCATTGTCGATTATGGTGGAAATCAATGCAAATTGGTTATTTCGGCCACCTTCTTAGATCTGGCGTGCAGTAGTCATTTCCATACTCTTAGAAGTCATCTCTGCCGCATCACCACCTGCTTCCATGCAATGCGAGAATGAAGTCAGCATGTTAGTGGCATATCAATTCATCACTCAGTCTGTCGTTGTATGATAAGAATCCCATCAGGCATCTCACCGCTCTCGCTATCGTCTACTTTGGTAACTGGAAGTTCGGATGAAAAGATTACCAGCATCTCTATCTGATTTTGTTTATATACCTTGTTGATCCACCACACTTTGTTCCCGTCGCCAGACATACTTTTCCAAGAGGAGGAAACAAAACCAATTGAGCCCACAAGACTGGATGTGTTGTGCGCGTTTCTTAGCACAATCTCAAACGACATACAATACTCTCGAGTCTAATCGTCAAAAATTCCATTTCGGCGCATTTTCATTTCCAACCTACGACCTTATATAACGCCCTGCTCGACAGATTTCACAGCGAACTAGATTCGACCTTCTCGGCTCCACATAGACTGCACATTGACGGGATACTTTCCTTCAGATACTAAATTGCTACACATATTACATGTTCACCACTTATGCATAGAGGTCCCAGGTCTCTTGCACACGAAAAAGATGGTAAGAATGAGTACCGAAGAACCTTCTATTAATATCACGCTGCCCATTGACGGCAACTCAGCGCATCCAATTTTAGGGAATTTCCATCTCCCGGTAGAGGTCGAGAATGGACGCAAGGCTTCAGGAATACACAACTTAGCTCGCGAGGGCTGGAGCGAGGAAAGTGAGTTAAGCTTGGAGAAGCTGAAGCGAATGAGGTTCTAAGCTAAAACTCTACAGAATGTCGAAACTACCTTGTACGACTATGTGCCGATGGTAAGTCACTGCCGTAGCCTATGTTGTTCCCTCCTTGCCTCCTGTGCGGAGGATATCAGCTTTTTCTTAAAAGACTAGCGAACAAGTAGAGCTGGTGTTTCAACTACTTGTATATATATTGACGTGAAGCTGTATCAGTACCTCGAAACCTGTCTTACAAGGATGGGCTGCGGATATTACACCCTCGACTGCAAGAGAGATTCGGCGACGAGAATGTGGATCTAGCATTAGGTGTGCTCGAAGAATTGATTGAGGTTGAAGAACTACCCCCATTTCCTCCCTCCATCTTTCAGCGATGGAAATACCAACATCTTCGGAGACGGGTCAGTCTATGAGCTATGATAAACTAATGATATTTCTAACAATCTAACAGGAGGACTATACCAACCCTCACGTTCCGCATACGACTACAATACAAGCACCTGTTATACCCACCAAAACACTTCTTGAGTATAGAGAACAGCAGGCACAAAAACACTTTCTTTATCCCCAACCAAGTCCAAGCACCGTGCCCTCCTACGATTCTTTAAATTCAAAGATTGCACATCAACCAAGTTGGCGCATTGAGCACAGTGTATTTGTATCGACTGGAGGGAAACAAGCAAGCGTGGCCTATTGCCCGACACCTGCAGAGCTTCACAAAGGATCGTGGGATCCCGAATATGGGCGTGCAGGCGCTCGCATACAAGCCGATACTGTTCACATGGGCTTATCAGAACCCACACACGCACCTACAGAATCATCGGCCGCCATCTCAAAGTATCTCACTCCCACAAAAGCTCAACTTAAAAATGCGATGAGAGACATTGGAAAGAAAATGAAGAACCAGATTCAAGATCTTGGGGAGCTTTCAAACGGCCTAGTTCATAGTGGGGTTGGAGCTCCCCCAATCCGCTTGCAAGATTCGGTCTCTCTTAGCACTGGAGGTTCTTACAAGCATGACAAGGAAGGGTGCCTGAAGAGTGGATATGGAACACGAAACGTGGAACTACCAGTAGGAGTAGAGATCCCGAATGCCAACTTCGCAAGAAAGCACCAACTGGTTCCGAATTGTTTTCCAATTCCCAATTATCTCCTTGTCTGTCGTAGCCCTACAAGAGATGATATTGTTGCGAGACTATGCGAAATGGAGATTGAAGAGGTAGTAAACTGTCCTAGTAAGTTTATTACAGGCCCTGGTTGTATTTGGATGTTAGACTAATGTTAATAGAGCATAATCCACTTCAGTTTTACATGACTAAATATTGTAGTATTCCCGCAACACCGAGCGTCTTCTTCGATGGAGGTCTCGATTACAAGTGGGATGATGCTGAATCAATATTAAGCTCGACGAGTGATGATCTTGACACTCAATCGTTATGCGAAGACGGGCAGCGATTGCAGCCAACTCGACTTCCGCAAGGGAGCAGCTTTCCCCAAAGATACACAATGCCGCAAAGTCGACACCACAGCCCACAATCACCCAGGGGAAATGATAATGCAGATGTCATTAGTGCACAACTACTCGGTAAAAGTTACAGCAGCGCAATTGACAGTTTCTCTGATTCGCGGCCCTTTAATGATAATGATGAGAGTAACGACAGTTTCCTTCATTGGACTCGCCGCAAAGCTTTCTGTGGAGATGAGGAGACCATCCATGCGCCTAGCCACCCCCGAATCTCAAGGTCTCAATCAATGAACGAGAGCAAGTCATCTCCTGAAATTCACCATCACCATACAGAGGCTGAGATCCTATTGCCAACTATCTATGCTCCGCCTCACAATGCAAGCAACAATCATGATATCCATTCATCAGTACCAGTAATTCCAAAGGAAAATACAGAAATCTCGTGGGAATCGAACCGGCAAGCAAGCGAACCCACGGATGGCAGTATCAGTGTTATGAATCGATCATGGGAAGCACGATATATGGATGCGTTCCATAAATCCATGGGGAGGTGCGTGAAATGGAGCGAGCCAGAGTCAGAGCCAGCCCCAGACTTGGATCAAGTCATTGAATTACTCTCATCCGACACGTACAGCCCACAATCATCTCTCGCCCAACTTGATAAGGCTGTAAAATCTGCGTATAATGCAAAATTGTCTTCAGAAAAATCGGGGGATCTCTTACCTCGTTTCGGTGCTGAACATTTTGGAACTATAAATCATTTGCATGCCAACATAGATCACAGTCGAACGCAGGATAATGTATTTGACGATATGACTTGGGATGCGGAGCTTCCATGTTCTGGGCTTCACCAATACAATGGGACTCATACTTTGGTAAAACTTACACCTCCTCGTCGATTACACGAACGTTCATTTCTTCCGTACGGCTGGCGAGAAGACAATCACTCTGTCACCTTTCAACAGCAGACTGAAAAGCCGCCTAAGGCTCTCGTGAAATGGGACAACGATTTCTCCGAAGAAGAGACTTTTAACTTTGATGGGGTAAATGACAATTATTCACTTGGGAATGATTCAACAGACGATAACAAAAAACAACAAACGGCTAGTCACAATGCAACACACCACAACCACAATAGCATTAATTGTGACAATATCGAAAATTCCCCACAGAATAACGGAGATGCGAGGAAACCTCTAATGCCGTTCAATCAGGGTCGCCTGCCAACCATTTCTCCTCCAGAACCTCTACTTATTCGAAAACAACCAAGCCAAATCCGTGTCAGAGCTGGAGCAGAACATCAAAACAACAATATCTCTCACACAGAAAGGCGTTATCCTCCTCGCATCTCTTCCATCGCCAAATACGAATATTCGCAAGCCGAAAATAAATTCGATATTCCCTTACGAGAAGTTGAATCCAACTCTTCAATTTCACGTTCCACACTATCCAGCTCCCGTGGCACAGTATTCTCGCGAGCAACAAGTGAGCGTCCAGCGAACGCTACAACTAGCCACTCACCTGTATCTGAGATCAAAGGATACTGTTATTCTGGGTCTTCCAGTGGATTTCTAGGCGATTTCGTCCCGATTGGAAGCCCTGCCTCTGTCTACTCGCCCCAACCACAGCTGCCTGGAAAGATGACTGAAAATATGTAAGTTGAATCTCATGTGTGTGGATGAATTTGTTCCTAACTTGCCTGCAGTAATTCTGATACCCGCAAGGCCGCGTCATTGAAAGAGCTGTATAGATTCGAGGCAGAAACGCCTGCTGGTCTGAACGAATCGCGCCAAACCACTTTTTCTGATTTTATTGAGAGCCGTAATTTCAGACCAGTATCATCGCCAAACTTCAGTCATACAAATAGTCTGGGCCCAGTGTTATCTACCTCGTCGCACTTCGCATGCCACGGACTTCAACGTAGTGGATCATCACCAAGCATATCGCCGATGCGTTTCGCAGTGCGAGATCAGTGTCCCAGTCCTGAGGCTTTCGACTACTATGGCGATCCTGATTCTCCTTCGCCCTTCATGCAGAGTTCAAAGACCACACAAAGCACAGGTTACCGTGGCAGGGCTGCTACCATCGCATCTCGATATCCTACACGTAGAGAGTCTCCGGAGCGTTTCCATCATGCATCAAGCTCGCCTATCCGTCAGCTTAGTCAAGATATCTACCAACGACCTTCCCGTTCACCAGTTCGCCAAGCCGAGAAAACCTATGGACACCATCCTGTTATTGCCACGCATACTCCAACGGGCGCCAAGGTGGTTTCTAACCAGCATAACAAATCCTTTTCGAGCTCAGAATCCACTTTTATCAACCGCAGCATGACGGGGTCACCGTCAAAGGCTCTTCTTGTTGATGTCGTCGAGCAGGATGAAACTACCACCGAAAGTCTAAATCTACCTTCAGCTTCTCCGAAGAAAAGATCGCGCTCGCCCATGAAGAAAATGTTTGGAGAGCATGGTTGGCTTGGATCATCGCCAAACGAGATCATGCTTCTACAGACCCAGGCTACGAAGTCCGCTCGAAAACTCGAGAAACCTAGAAAAGCCGGCATGATGGAAAAAATCAAAAGCAAGATCGAAGAACTCGTAAGCCTAATCTTAACCCATGCAGGCATTTTTACATCCGCTAACTTACCTCAGACAGAGAAGGCAGATTTGAAAAACATGGACAAGATTAAAGTATTTGTCCTATCCATCTCGATCTCTCCCTTTGAGCAAGCAAGATATTTGGTTGAACTGGAACTCATGATCGTCCATACTGCCAACACATTTCTCATGACTCAATTTAGCCAGGGCCGCATGTCGATCGATACGATCAAGAAGACAGTCGATACATGGAAGAACAAAGGTCGGCCGGCAGTGATAGAGTTCATGTACGACCAAGCCACGCAGAGAGATCTTGTCGCCGTCAACCAGTTTAACGTCCGATTCTACGGCGAGAAACTTGGTGATGATGTCCGTATTGCATCGATGCTCTACAATTGGAAACAAGTCACATCCCTAATGGCTGTTCGCACGTTCTGTAACGCAGATACGGTGCTCTTGAAGCTCGTGTTCGATATTGAGCAGATTTTGGAGCTTATTGGAGCGACAGAATCAATCATGCTTCGTCTCCAGCAACTTCGAGTGTCTATCAACGAGTCTATTCGTATTGCCAAGCTGAAGAAGACACATCGTGAAGCACCGAATGGCCGTGAGATGCCATGGGACCCTCATGACTCGACGAGTACTTCTCGCAGTGTATCCGTTGAAGATCCATACGGAGGGATGAAGCTTGTTCCGGACTCCTATGTCGAATGAGGCTCTGCTTCCCACCCTTTAACGCATCTTGTACAACTTACCTCCGCAACTTTTGGTGCTTAACTACTTCTTTGACACGACTTGACTTGAGCAGCAAAAACGGTTCAGTAATTGCAGACCGGAAAGCTTCAGAAGAGGGAGAGAATTGCGTTACAGAATTGACTTTTATTCTAAGGTGAAAACAGAAGAACGATGATGCCCAAGGAGATTATCCGCCAACTGAATATTTCCATTTTCCTTTCTGGATCCTGTCGCAGTAAAGGTTCTTTATTCAACTGCATGATAAATTGGTCGTACCTTGTTCATTTGAATTTGCTGAGCAATGCTTCATTTTGGCCATGCTGTCTTTTACTTCGCATTGCACAAACCATCATTCTCCAGGAGCCTGATGCTTGAAGGTTACCTGCTTGGGGTAAAGACATGACTATGATGGATGGTAAGCAGGAGACAAGTATGGAGTGTGGTAAAAGAGGGTTACATTAGCTAGATGAATAAAAAAGCCAGATGGACAGTTTAAGAGATCTTGAATGTGCCAGTGAGCAACTAGACGATGCGCTAAAACCATAGAGGTGCACAGGGCGATCTGTTCATCCCCGTATTTGCATGTCCACTCCACCTGCTCCCTCCCCCATGGTATTGGTAATGCAGTGGTAGCAGTTAGGACCACTAGCCACCCAAGTCTACAGTAGTGAGTACGCTATGGCTTTCTACCGGTAACGATATCTAGACGTGGAGATGACATGGAACTATTATTGTGCTGGCGCTTCTGGAATTTCAACCGACTGACCTCACGCAACAGAACAATTGTCTCTTTTCCAAGGTTTTGGGTTCTTGGTGTCTCAGACAGCATGTGACTGTCACTGGTGCCGGGCGCCGATTGTACCCGACGTCATACCTGAGGTGCCTTTCCTATCTTCAGAAGCGCAGCTCGCGCAGTTGTCTCACAAAATTAAAGAAGACCTGCACTTGTACACTTGCACACTCGCACCTGCACAGGGAACACGAATACAATACTTCCGTACACACAATATAATACAGCCCAGTGCAGTACGGTAGGTACATCCTTCCATTTCCTCTCTTCTCGAAAGTCTGCCTAATATTGGCAGCGACAACCTGCATTGTTGATGGCTTCTAACAATCTTTTTCTTCTTCCCTTTTCTCCCATCCATATTCTTCTCTTTTGACCCCATCATTCTCACGACTGCATTCTTTACGCCTCACTTGAAAGTTACACCGCCATCAAACATTCTTACACTACGATTAATCCTGCCTGGAGTTCTGTTGGAGGACATCACATCTGCTGAGCAGAATTCGTTCCTTATAATTCCTAGAATCCTTCTAATAACCCACCTTTTTCTTTCATAAATAATGTAAGTAGGCCGCAATCTCGGCTTTTCGCAATACTGACTCTCTGGCTGGCAGTACGCAACAATGTCTCAACACGTCCATACATATGGGCCCAACTGCCACCTCGCTCCACGAAATGAAGATGCATGCCTCAAACCCTGCGAAGAAATGCCCGAGATTCGTACGCAGTTCTTCTATTGCTCCTCTCTTACTCTCGACGATCCTCTAGGCGCCGTCCCACCTCCAACATCCGATTCTAAAGCTACCAAGCAACCACCCAAACCTTTCTCTCCCCATGACAATGAAGCACTTCAAAAAGCATGGATTGGTTTGGGTTCCTCTAGGGATAGGTGGAACCATAAACGGACTTTCAAAACCAAAGGCTCAAGTCCTGCCAGCTCAAAACGCACACACGAGTCCAAGAAAGACGCAGAAACGAATCCTGAGGCATGTGAGGAGGCAGTTAGCCGCAAACATCCTAAGCACAAACCTAGCAAGGACTCTGCAGGACATGAAGCTCATGAGGGCAAGAATAACAATACGGGGCCCGACTTAGTAGCTTGTCCATGCAAGTCAAGTCATATGCGGTGCCGAAATGCGCCTGGGAAATGCACCTGCACATCCTGTGCCAAAGGGCCGGCACAGGGTGATATAATGAGCAGCAGCACACCTGAACCCCCCCACGATCACAAAAAGAAGTCGCATGAAGCTGAGCATAGTGGCTATGTAGAGGAAGAACCCAAGAAAGATGACACTAGCCACAAGAAGACCAAGGAAGTGAAGCCTAAGAAGTCCAAATCCAAGTCGAAAGATAAGACTCACAGCACGGATGACCAGGAACCTGCTACCCATGGAGAAGCCGAAGCCGGACATGAAAATACCGAGGAATGCCCTTGCGGCCATTTAGATTATGCCGAAAATTCCGAAGCCGAGGAGGAATACCGCTGTGGGCATCTAAATCATGCATCCGAGCCCGTGTCTCCTGATACCAGGGTCCCAAGCTGTTGCGTTGATACCACTGGACCTGTTCCCACAAACCAGGATGCTGACAAGCCCTCGGGGCGATCATCAGCCACTTGGTGTTGCGCAGATTTGGAGCAAGATAATAGGGGTCACGGGAAAGCCGAGATGACTGGGGACAAGGGCCACGGTCCTCAAGTATCTTCCGTCACTGGGCCAGGTCCAGAGGGAAAAACGTCGGATAAAGGTAAGGGCACCGAAGCACAATCATCCAAGCCCGGAAAAAAGGTAAAAGGCAAATACAAGCTTTTCGGCAAGCAAACGGCAGAGGATAATCAAACAGATGGTTCCAATGACGATCCCAACACAATTGAGGATCTAGGATTGTACGGTCAAGATACCAACGGAGATGTAGACACAGGCCTTGCCACTCTGGACCAAGGAGATGCGACGAACGATAAACGTGCCATTGGGTCGCAAGTACTTATGACTGGCGATGGAAATACACCCATGAAGACTACAGAATTGGGTACTACTGGTAAACCGTTTTTGAAGCTTCCTGCGCGTAGCGAAAGTCCCGTGCCTGTGCATATTCCCACGCACGAACCCGAGCCCACAATCGATCCTCGCAAGACTCACGAGCGCGATTCCACGGAGGATATGGAGGTGGAAGGATGCAAAGCACACAAGCGCAGGGGGGAAGTGAATATTCCTGTTGGGTATTCTAGGCTTCACGAAGTCAGCCTGCCGTCGCTACAAATGAAGCCGATCTATTGGTCACCACTTCATGATGTGTCAGCTTGTATCTATGGCACTTGGTTCTACAAGGACACCATGTACCCTGTTGAGCCAGCAGTCGCCAACCAACTTGAGATAGGCTACAAGGAGTTGCATTGCTGGTCCCAGACATGGAGTGATGAACTTAAGTGTGCAATAGAGGTGGGTGCCGCTGGCGAAGAGAAGATTGCTCATCGTCTTTGGCCAGCAGAGGAAAAACAGAAGGGTTCAAAATCCAATGCTGCTGAACATCTTGTATCTGCAGATCCTTACTGTGCTGCTCGTTGTTTCCATGGAGAAGCTGCAGCTGAAGGCAAAGCTGACGAAGTAGAGGACAAGCCGACTCCATCAACTTCAATTGCTAAGAAGTATCCCAATTCCCAAGTCATCTACAAGAATACTTGCGAAGCTTTCATTCTTCGACCCACTCTACAACCATCTGACTATCACGGACGGAAGCCACTTGCGAAGATTATGAAAAATTTGACAGTGGGCGTTCCTGTTGTCCGAGGATTCGACTGGAACTCTTGGGAAAAACTCCATCCCTCTAAGACGACTCACAACACATCCAAGACTTTTTATAAAACAGGTGGTTACGGTAGCACCGGCGGCTCCAAACCTGATTTCTGCCCGGCTTGCCAGGCCCAGGAGACAGTTCCCGAATATAGTGACTTGTGTCTAGTTATCCATGGAATTGGACAAAAGCTTTCCGAACGCATGGAAAGCTTCCATTTCACCCATGCTATTAATGGATTCCGTACCGAGGTCAATCGTGAACTAATCAACCCAGATGTGAAGAGGGTTCTTCGAGAAGACTTATGCGGACTTATGGTGCTACCTGTTAATTGGCGCCAGGATCTCGTTTTCGAGGACGGCGGACCTAACAAAGCCGGGGACAAGGATGATTCAGAGTCTACGTATACGCTCAACGATATCACACTCCCAACCATACCGGCAGTACGCGGCCTCATTTGCGATGTTATGTTGGATATCCCATACTATCTGTCGAAGCACAAGCCGAAGATGATCGCTGCTCTGATTGCCGAGGCAAATCGAATTCACCGCCTCTGGTGCAAGAACAACCCAGGATTCCACAAGAAAGGCCGTGTGCACCTCATTGCACACTCACTTGGAAGCGTCATGGCCCTTGAGGTGTTGAGCAAGCAGCCAACCAGTATACCTGCTGAGCTCCCATGGAGAACAAACACCAAATGCTTTGATTTCAGAACCACGAACTGCTTCTTCGCGGGATGTCCGGCTTCTTTCTTTCTTATGCTGGAAAATGCACATTTGTGGCCCAGAAAGGCGCTGAACAAACCTGGCGCTGAACATGGCGATGATACCCGGGAAGATGTCGTCGGTGAAGTCGGCACCTTTGGTTGTCTCGCGGTAGACAACATCTACAACATCATGCACATCAACGACCCTATCGCATACCGTATGAACGCCACAGTCGACGCGCCCTACGCCTCAGGTCTCAAAACCGCTGAAGTCCCCAACTCATCCCTCAGCTTCTTGAGCTCCGTCAGCCACGCCATCAAATCCATCCCAGGCATTTCCCCCTCAAACGATCTTGGCGTCGGACAGCTGCCCAAACCGGCGATGGTCAAGCTACCTTCGCAAGTCGAGATGGCTGTGCATGATTTCTCGGCAGAAGAGATCGCGGAGAAGAAATTCTGTTTGCTGAATGATAACGGTCAGGTTGATTGGTGTTTGGGTAATCGTGGTGGTATGCTCGATAATCAGTATATTAATATGCTGAGCGCGCATAGCTGTTATTGGACGCATAAGGATTTTATTCGGATGATTTGTGTCGAGGTGGGGAGGAAGGCGGGGAGGGAGAATACCTTGCCGAATATGAGGGCTGTGAAGAAGAGTCGGAAGTAGAGTGAGTGGAGGAGTTTCTCTGGTTTGTCCCGTTTCTCTTTTTGGCTTGGGAGGAAGAGTAAAGCATTTTTGGAGTTTCGGATTGGACCTTGTGTGGTTTTGTCATGCTGGTAGCGCTTTTGGTGTGGTTCGCTTGGTCTTGTTTGAGTTGGGCTGAGAATTGTGCTTGTGCTTATGTTTGCGCTCGTTGTTGAGATTGCTAGATTCCTAGATTACCTATGATACCCCCTCTTTTACCTAGATGAGATGAGATGAGATGAATATGGAACAAGAAGACATGGACAGAGAATGATTAATGCAATTACGATTATGGTTATCATATTTTTTTCATTCCTCTGCTGCTGTGCATTTGATAATTACTTTTCCTAACGCCTACTACTGTATTCGTTTTCTTCTTCTCGTATCCTCTTCAACTCAAATCCAGCCAGTTAGTCCATTAAGGTAATGTCTTTAGAGTACTAGTAACCCCCCAACTATAGCAGCATAAAGCAGCATACCCATCTCCACCCCTACTATCCCACTGCTGCTGCCTCCGAATCCAATTCCTACCCCTCTCGTCGCAGCACTAGATGATTTCGCAGCGCTGGGGGATGAAGGGGTTGAGGATGAGGTGGAAGAGGAGTTTGAGGTGGATGAAGATGAGAGGGTGCTGAGGCTGAGACCGGGGGTGTTGGGCCATGGGGTGTGGTTGGGGTGGGGG
>LLKJ01000245.1:0-31343 GCA_002242865.1 Clarireedia sp. CPB17
CCTTGCAAACGTGCCCAAGCCCCCTCTCGGCGTCCCCTCAAACTCCCTAACTCTCTTCCCCACAACCGCGTCCCCATTCCCCTCATACGCCACTACACCTTTGACGCCCAGGTGACTAGCAACGATCGCCGGCATGAAACTTGCAAAGAGCCAGGGATATTGCAGCATTTCCGATTCGAAACTCTTGATGGTTTCTTTGGCTTTTTGGGCGTATGAATCATCGTTGAGGAGGGAAGAGAGGCGGAAGAGGTTCGAGGCGGAAGTACCGTTTGTGGAGGGCTCGGAGGAATCCATACCATCTTTTAATCGTAGAATGACATGTGGCGCCGAGGCAGGCGTGGAGAAGAATGCACCACTGTTGCTGCTGTCGTAGAAGAGTTCGATCTGAGTTTCTGTTATCGTCGTTAGTAATGCGTAGTCAAGAATAGAAGGACATCCATACTTTGAAGATCATCAGCCCAATGAAGCGATTTATCATCAAATGTAGCTTCATAGAGATCGATAAGTCCCTCAATCAAAAATGCATAATCGTCCGCAAACCCTTCCGTGTCTCCTCTGCCTTCACGCCATATTCTGTACAGTTTCTTCGAATTTTCGTCATAAAGCTTCTCCTTGACAAAAGTAGCTGCCTTGATCGCCGCAGCCGTGTATAGATCAGACCGTTCGGGATCAAACCCTTTGATCACTGCGCCTGTTCTAGATAACGCTCCAATGGCAATACCATTCCAGCTGACCACGATCTTATCGTCCAATCCTGGTTTCACGCGCTCCTTTTCTCGGTGAGCCTGCAGGGCCGCTTTTCCTTTTTTGATAGTCCTAATTACTTCATCTTCCTTCATGCCAAGCGTACTTGCAATTGCCGAAGGGGTATTGACAATAGCAAGCACGTTTTGATCTATGAATTCGTCATGAGGATCATTGTCTGGCTCAACGTTGCCATGGCCAGTCACATTAAAAAAGGCGGATAGAACTGGTTCAGCCTGAGGGCCTAAGATATTCTCGAACTCTCGTTTGGTCCATACGTAGTAGGCACCTTCTCGTTTCTCGGCATCGCCTTTCTTGTAGAAACTATCGGCATCCTCACTGGAAAAGAACCCACCTTCAGCGTGAGCAAGCGAAGTTGTTAAATATGTGGCAATGTCATAGACAACTCCAAGGAACTCGGGATCCCTTGATAACAGGAAAGCATCTAGATAAATGTGTAGAAGCTGCGCATTGTCGTAAAGCATCTTCTCGAAGTGCGGAAGTGACCAGTTCGCAGTGACCGAGTATCTAGCAAATCCGTTCCCAATGTGGTCATGGATACCGCCTCGAGCCATTTTGCGCAAAGTGGTAATAGCCATTGTCTCCGCATTATGGCACTCGGGTAGCCCTACAATATCTAACACGGCCTGGGGGAATTGACCGAGGCGAAGCAAGAAAGCGAGTTTCGAAGGAGTAGGGAACTTTGGGGCTGAGCCAAACCCTCCATTCTTTTTGTCAAATGTATCCGCGAAATGTTGGGTTGCTTCTTCCAGCAGTTCGATATCGATTGCATCAGTGCTCTCTCCCAACCTACCACTTAACGTTCCCTCGTCTGCGAAATCTTTCAATTGCTGAAGAATCTGGACCGAATCCTGTCTGCACCGTTGTTCTTGTTCTTTCCATACTGTGCTCAGCTTATTCAGAATCCCCAGGAAATCGACCTGATCTTGAAACGGTATCGCATTATTCGGCCCCGGCCAATAAGTACCGCCAAACACGGGCTCTAAATCGGGAGTTAGGAAGACATTGAGCGGCCACCCCCCAGATCCTGTTGTGGCCTGCACAAAATTCATGTATATTCTGTCGATATCGGGTCGTTCTTCGCGGTCCACTTTAACTGGAATGAATGCGTCATTCAAAATGGCTGCAACTTCTTCGTTCTCAAATGACTCCCGTTCCATGATATGGCACCCTGCATCGTAATTGTAAGCTCTTCATTCTGCCACAGTAGGGTTTCTCCAGATAATTACTCACAATGGCATGCGCTGTAACCAATACTCACAAACAACAGCCTGTTCTCCCTCTTGGCCAACTCGATAGCCTCATCACCCCAGATCTGCCATGCCACAGGATTACTAGAATGAGCCCGCACATAAGGGCTCTTGCTTTGGTCGGCCTTGTTGACCAAGACGATTTTGTCTTTCGTCTGCTCTGGCAGCGCAGACTTTTTCTTCAGCGCACCCTTCAAAGCCTGGCCTATTCCTTGCCCCTCACCTTCCCCACCTCGAAGATGTGCTGCCATCATGGCCTCGAATCGTGGTATAATCTTCGTGTATGTTCCGTAAGCTGTTAGCCTCGACCTCAGATTAGACTTTGGCCTTTAGATAGAGGTCTTCTGTGGTACAAAGTGGGCTGTGTGTTGGAGTTGTCGAGATCTTTAGGCGTCTATGGTTGTCCGCACCTTGATGGCCCCGCCTCTGCTCGCTTGATTGGGCGGGTTGCAACAACTTTCACGTAAATTATCGAGAGTATGTGGTTTTAAGAAGAGGTCAAAGCAGGAGAAGGAATACACGAAAAGCAAGGAGCTTGAAATGGAGTGGAGAGTTGTGATGAAGAAAATAATAATATACAGGCGCAACTTACCTTATCGGTCAGATTACGCACGGACGTTAGAATTATCGTAGTCAGCCACGTGCTTCAAACTGCCGAGAAACGAACATCCTGCTAAACCATTTTGAGATTCGTACGATATATCGTCAACATCAGCCTTCCATCACCTACCTGGGACTACTGCCATAACCAAATCGTGGAGCGAGCAATCCTACATTCAGAATTGCGATCTACCCGGAAACCGGTCCAGGATGACGGGTTTACCTAGCCACGCTCACTGAGATGAAACCACCTGCCAGAGAAGATATCACATGAATGCAAGATGTAAGTGCAAAAGGTGTGTGAAAGACCTCAGGGGATCTATATTGTAAATATTTACATGAAATGAATAATAACAAGTGCCAATGAATACATCACTTTGATAACCATAGCCAACATCTCGATCACAAACATCTCGGAACCGAAACATGTCGAGGTCATGCAAAAGACATGTATGAGTAAGAAGCGTCAACATCCAGGGAGACGCGAGATCCAGCCAATCTATCCATTTATGTCGTCAAATGCGTATCGACATGGCGTGCCAGCGCACAACATCTAAACTACCTTCCAATAGAAGTTCATACATGAAAGGTAGATTTCTAAGCTCCAGAGCTCTAACATGACCCAGCAACAGCAACCACCAACTTCAAAACACCGTTCGCAACGGCTCAGAATCATGGGGTGAGATTCGACGCCAATAACTCCTTAGTGCAAACGGGCATGAAATCATTTAAGCCAAAACATTCTTGTCGAACGAACCAAGAACGTTTCCAGCTGGGTAGTAGTTGCAGACGCTGTACCAGAGGTACATGCCATTGAAAATAGTGTTGTCAGTACCACACCTAATGACAGCGCATCCGACTGTGGTGCTCTTTTGCCAGACCATTTGTGTGAAGTGCAAGAAGTCACCGACGGCTTCAGACGGGGTTGCATTACCGTACAAGGCGCCGTACAAGGATTCCTCGGCGTACCACTCATCCATGGCGTTCTTGAGAGCGGTAGCATCGTCGTAAGCAGTGGGGCTAGAGTGACCAGCAACGGCAATGTTTTGTCCATAAGCACCAGCACCACCGTGAGAGCTATTGTGAGGTTAGCACGTATTCAACTTTCATTTCAAGTATTGACTTACAGAATGTGCTCAAACTTTGTGCAGCTACCTTCCTGGGAGGCATATTGGGCGAGAGTTGCGTTCCAGGCCATAGCGGAGGCGGAGTGGCTGGCACGAGCATTGCTGTGGACAGACACAGCAGTGGATTCGAGACCACTAGCAGGAGTAGCAGCGGCGGTAGTGGCAGCTGGGGCTGCAGCGGAAGTGGAAGGTTGCACGGGGGCGACAGCGGATGAGGTAGGTTTGGTATAAACAGGCGCGGCTTCAGATGATGGAGATCGAGTGACAGTCACGACAACAGCAGCCTCGGACGACGAGCTTTTTGCAGGGGCCGGAGCAGGGGGGGCTTGAGAGTAGGTGTGATATCCGTAGTGGTGAACAGTGAGGGAGGTTGCGGCAGTCTCAACTTGGGTCACAGCTGGAGCAGTAGCAGTGACGATAACTGGCTCGGCCGTGATGGTGACCATAACAACATCGGTGACAACCTGGACGTCGACGTTCGGGGCAGGAATTTCCAGGCCCTTCTTGCGGAGAGGCGAGGCGACTGCCAAGGCAGCGAAGAGGGAAGCGGCAGCAATAGAATAACGCATGTTGACTAACGAGTTGACGATGTGATTCTTTCCTGGCGAGGAGTTGATTTGCTATACCTTTCTTCGAGAAAGTACTTGTAGTCTGCGAGGGATGTAAAGATCGACAGCACTGCTGGACTAGGTTCTGATGATATTGTCTTGAGTAATGACGGTAAACCGGTAGAGACGTGGCAGGGCTTCTGATCGGCGTGGAAACAACGGGACCGACTTATTGAGAGTGATGGTTTTCGTGGAGAGAAATTGTGGAATACTAGATTCGACACACTTGTTGATCTGGAGAACTTGTCCTGGAAAGGAATGTAATTGCCGTAGAACGACGGGAATGAATGTAAATGGTTGGTAGACGGGGTAGAGAACAGGAATGTAAAAGTGGTGGAAAAGAAGGTGGTTTTATTCTTGAGGGCAAAGTAAAGGTAAACTGGAGATAAATGACTCGACTGGGGTAAGGGACTTATCCTGGAATAAACCCTTGTAGATGGAACGTGCTCTTATGTACCGGTGCAGCAACAAAGAAGCTACCTGATTGATATTAGCGGATATTAGCGGATATTAGCGGATATTAGCGGATATTAGCTTCATTTTAAAATAGCACGGGAAGCGCGTGGGACATTTCAAAGAACAACCTCTTGAAGACTAGGCCAATTTAAAACAGCACAAAGATGTTTTGTTTGAGAATGGAGGGAAATCGAGCAGCGAGACGGCCCATTGGTTGGAGTGATTGGGAAAACAAGGGTCGATTGTTCCTGGGAAGGTTGGTGGGGAAGACGAAGGAGGATGACCTAGTCCCGCCCAGTGCCCAGTGCCCAGGGGTAAAAGAAAGGGTTTTGTTCTGAGCCAAGTAAGTATTTCTTGCGTTCGTGAGTGGGCATAGGGTGGCAGGCGCATATTCCGTGGTTGAATGAGAATAAGACAGTATGAAACGGGAGTGTAGAGAGTTGTGACTGTTCTTGCATGGCTTTCCCGAATTTCCAGAAGATAACATTCACCCAACCCACGTCGTGTATGGTGAATTTGTTGTGTTGTTCCCCTCACGACCGGCCATCTCCCACCGCCCAGAAATGGCCCAGCAAGGATCTCGCCCGACCCTCCCGAGAACTGCTTGGTTGGTGATTCCGCTCACTGGGGGGATTTTAAATTAAAACCGCAGTGGTTCATAAGTTCATTTGGAGGGCAAACAAAATCCACGGGCGAACGACACTTGGGCAGGACAGGCGGGGCAGACAGGCAGGGAAAAGGTTCGGCTCACTCACTTAGTATGAAACACGCCCTCTTCCGCTCATCTCGGGATTGCACTTTTAAAGTTTGCCGATCCTGGATTCCAGTGTCCAGTCTCCAGTGGCACCGCTTTGCGTAACTACTTCCGCGCCAAATCTGTTGAAATTGTACAGAGCACTCGATAATGACAGATCTCGGTTTCTGGTAAAGTGTAATATATGTTGATGAGGGTGATGAATCTGGATTCTTGACAGTCGGCCAGCCTTCGAGAACGAAAACAGGAGGCGCCGCGGTTGGCCTTTCTCGGTCCCACAGTTTGGTCTGGAATGCGGGTGATGGGGTGATGGGGTGGAATTGGGGATGAATAGGAGATGATGGGAATGCAAGATGGTGCGCCGTGACGACGACAATGAGATGAGGATGTCTATAGAACGAACAATCCGAAAGCGAAAGCCTAAGGTAAGGAATCCCTCAGTCGGTAGGGGATCGAAGGTTGATATTCGTTTGCCTGTAACTGATTCTTTTCTGGGGGGTCTGCAGCTTTACAAGTAGGATTCCATACGAAGTAAACTCTGCTCTGGTAGAGCCGGTCACCAAGAATTCATATCGAGACCTTGGCTCATGCATTGAGCAAGGTGAGAAATCCCATTGTTTCACGGAACTAAGAGAGGAATTCACATTCTTCGCAACATTCCCCCAAGCTTAATCGTTCACCCTTCTGCGAGTAAGGAAGGGGAACGAAAGGAAGATTCGACCGCTGATGGTGGAAATAAGTATAAGGATATGGTGAGACGTTGGGCAAAGCCTCCGTAGCGATCGAGTTCCTACAGGATTGCGAGAGCGAAAGCCTTGATCCCACTTTGTGTTAGTGTGTCATCAGAAACGAGAGAGTCAGACGCGTTAGTCAGATGTCCTCCGTCGTAAAGCCATTTGTCAGAAAGTTTTACGACATTGGGTGTTGGTGATGTCATTCCTAGAGATTTCCGAGGCATAAATTAATGCACATGAACTTTGTCAACCTTTGAGAAACGAAAGATCTGGAGAATCCCCATACATTCTCCCCTTCGTAGGAACAATGCAAGGGACGGACGAAAGATGGAATCAATTAAATTCTGATTGGATGAACAGCGTTCATTTCCCCTGGCGAGCTAGGTGGTTTTGGGGGGTTGTTCCTGCATTAGATCCTGTTGCTAGCTGGGATCCTGGAACAATTATCCCGCCGCGCTCATTACCGCACTGGATGTTTAATACGACGCGGGCGCGCTCCAAGACACAACGTTTTCACAGCACGGTAAGGGGTTTCAACTCTCTAGGGCGATCGTATACGACGATGCAACTGTCTGTAAGGATTAGACTTCGATCATTTTCTGTAGATCGGAAAGCTTGGCAACAACTTACTTTAGTAGAACGCACCCCGTTTTCTGTACAACTGGCTCGGGAGTCGGGAGTCGGGAGTCGGGAGTTTTCATATCTTAAAGATTACCTACCGACGATGGGAAAAGCTAAAACGCCTTGGCTCACCCGATGCCGTGACGTGCAGTAGGCAGATGAGAGGGTTTTGGGCCTTGAGGAGCACTCGCACGAATTCAACAAGAAATGCCTCATCTCATCTACCACGACTATCCTTCGTCCAATATCTTCGTCATTCTGTGTTCACTTAGTAGTACGTTCTCCAGTCCCCAAGCTTCTTATTCATTTACTTCGGTATGCAAATGAAACACGTATCTTGCTTTCTCGGCATCATTTACCCGAATCCGCGGCACGTCATATACTACAGGTTCTAGAACTTCCTGATAGTCGAGATCGAAAAGGCGAGGCCGGACCCGCTGTTCACCGAAATTGGACGGGCTCCACCGAGAGAGCGACGCCGACAATGCCTTATGGGAACCTAGTCGGTTTTTCATATGAAGCACATTTCACAAATTCGCGGCGTGATGCATCTCGAGAAGAAAACATGAGAAATGATTGGAAACTTCAAAAAGGAAACACAGAGGCGGCGCTTCGCTTTGGACGTTCCAGAGGCAAAGGAGTACCTAGCAATGTGACAAACTCCTGAATTTAGCGCCCTGCTCACTATCACGTGGCGCCGGCCAAACCCCTTCAAGGCTGGACGCTTAGCTGCAGCCAGTCCCGAGAAGTGGATTTGCCGCATTACGTGCCCTCTGCCCTCTGGCGTTTCTATCACATGTTCGTTCCTCTTGCGAACTCGCATGACGCCTGCTATTTGCGGCTAATATCTTACACTTTCTCGGAGAGAGACCCAACCAAAGTTGTAGGGACTCTGGTGTACAGTACTTAGTGGTGTAATCCTGTTTGCTTTAATGGCAGGAAGTAGTCAATGCAAGCTGTCAAGGGCTACCAGCTGTTGATCAATCTCCAGTGCCATCAGCTGAAAGTCTATCCCCAGTTTCTCCTAAGGTTTACCGCTACAGTTGGCTGAAGTCCAGCACAGACCGGCTTTTCGGCAGTCCGATACCTAGTCCACCAGCTGAGGATATTAGGCTTCCGTGGCTAGGCAGAAAGTAAGAGCCTCAAACATATTGTGTGATTTGAGGACGGACTATTTCAGCCACACGTTTCTTCTTGCTCGCCTCGGGCTTGCTGGAGATGCATATACTGGCCACGAAATAATGCATTCGCTCTTTCGTGTCATCTCCTTTAGGTGGTTCTACACTGGACCGGCAAGGAACACCAACTAAAGAGACTACAATTGAACACCCCTCCTGACAGGACTTAGTGGTACTAGCTGATGGGATGGATGCGTAATCACTTTAAACTTCATTTCTACATCAGGTTCGCCATACCTAGATTGATCATGTCGCGATCAGAAAGCACGAGAGAAGTGGCTGGACGAATGGCGCAGTATGCCATTCATTCTTGGGGCGCACCTACTGAACATGCGGCTCAACTACTTAGCCTCAAGTTGCTCAACACGATTTCTGTTAGCGCCTTTCGTTGTTGTGAAATCGATGGTAATCGATGGCAGTCAGATGAAGGCATTCCGAGAGGCTCCGATGCATGATTCATGGCCATAGGCCATTTTGCCTTTTAACCTTTCTACCGTTTTGCCTTTTTACCATTTTCTTCGCTTATTTGCTATTGTTTTGAGGATATAAACCTTCTGCTTTTTGCTGTATTTTAGTTCTTCAGATAAATCAACACATGCATTCTTCAGCTCAAAATCTCACAGTTATCCAAAGTGGTCCCCTATCACATCAGCAACACCATTTCGCATTTCGATTCATCCCGGGGAAGACACATGCATCTTCTAAGGAGTTACGTAAGGATGCCTATGCTCAGAGACGTTTCTCACCAACTTCAGAAGCACATGGCAGTACTTCGACTCTGCGCCTGACGATGTTGCGCCTGACGATGTTAAATTTCCGTGCAGCGAACACAACAACTTAGTGTTCTTATCTTACAGTCTTTCGATGTAGATAACATTAACACCAGTCCATAGTTCACGGAGCCGGAACAACGCGTTTCTCAACCCATCATCAAATCAACAGCAACACTCCTCTTCCATGTCCAACAACAAGCCCGGATACACCTGTGAATGCGCATTTCGGTGTTCCAACTCGCACTCCCCACATATATACTCTCACTGGATGGCTAAGTGTAGTCATCTTACCTGAGATCACGTCAGCTATACATCGCTTGACTCCCCATCTTACCCATTCGCGGGCCGTAATTCATTGCCGTCTGGATCTTCGGTTCGGCCGCGAAATTATTTGGAGAGTTTGTTGCATATCGTAAAAACCCGGCAATTTTCTTTCTCCATTCATTACCCAATGGGACCAGACTTCTCGGGGGGCGGGGGAAGCACCCTCGGGACCTTTATATTCTTGTTGTTCTGGGTTGCATCATCCTAATTCTCTATATTGCATCATAACTTTCTGTTTTAGCAGGATGTAGAATATGTGATGCTTTGTCTTCTCTGATACAGCTTCTTTCGAGACATGTCTACTTCATAAATACAATTTCAGAGTTGAGTTTGGGTGGACACCATCACCTTCGCCTGTACATTGATTGTACCTCTCTACCAGATAATGAAGTCTCACCTCATATTCAAATGAAGGTCTTTCTCCAAATTTCATCTAGAAAACCCAATTCTATCACCAAGATAAAGCTTTTTTTCCCCAGCTTCAACTTTCCAGTACACTCCTAGCTGCAGACACAAGAAGTCTTTGCCGCCGCTCCTTCAGGTCCTAGTTGGGCCGGAATTCTACTCATAAGAAATGATACGGTCATATACTAGTGTTGAATTTCGGACCATCCAATAAATCGTTGCCGCCCTCACCACGGACGAGGTGATTCATATTTTTCAGTCCTTGTGTCCGAGGAAGTATATTCAAATATGTCCACCTTTCTACGTCAGATATACGACACGGCTTCCTTACACACAACCGCTTTCAATTTGACCTCTCTCTGAATCATCTTATCCTTTGTTTTTGCTCACCCGAAAAAGATTGACAGTGGGAATCCTGCATTTCGAAATATGGAAGTGTGAGGGAGCGGTTCAGAGGACTAGTGGCTAAGGTCGTTGCCTGGGCCGAAACTAAGTACTAGGTACTTAAACCACTTCGATTCCCTTTTTGTACTTATTCTTCTTCATAGATTCATATAATGTTACTTCGTTTCTTTGCGTTTTCTTGCTTCCGCCTAGTACAAGAAGTATTTCAAAATTCTATGGTCTTTAGAACTATTTGTTTAGTTTTCACTCATCTCTCTTGGGCAACGACCACGAGAGACGTAAGATTATCGACCCTAACTGACAAGTCAAAGGGTCCTCGTCGAGCGCCAATATGTGCGGATTCTGGATTTCGAGGTTGATCGGGGCCGTCGTTGAGTGGGTCAGGCATCTGCAGGCTGTAGAGTCTCCACAAATACGAGCACTGGCTTCCATATGTCGCAAAATTAGAACTGAGCAATGGCAGCTCCTATCCACCTGTCAATTCTCCAGTCATAGAAGATTTGTTTCTCTCAATGATTTGTTGCAGCTCGAGGTTCTTTTTTCCTCCTTTTCCCTGACACTAGTTCTGTCTGGGATTAGTATATGCTGACTAATGCAACCGAGTCAGTCAGTCACATCGCCGGAATCAACACAAGCAAAGCAAAGCCATATAATGCATGTACTCTGCGATGATATCCTTCCACGTGTTGAAATGGGTAGTGGTTATGAATTCGAGCCCGTTACGCAGTCGTTTTTTGGAAGACACGGACGCGGATCACAATGGTCGATGTTAGTGAAGCTCAACTGGGCGAGCGATCTGACGGTGAGTTCTCCGCAGGATGATTAGGCTTTGATACGAACTGCTGGCGGAGAAGATCTTATCAGTTAGACTCACCAGCTAGCATCGGAAGCAACTTCTAGCGCGAAATAGAACACGACGAACCACTTGGTCGGTCGCACAACAATGAGACGCAATGCCAAGTTTTGCCAAAAGGCCTCCCAGTATGCGTTTTGCTAATAGATTTCAACCCCAGGTTCCTCGGCTGATGGCGAACAACTACGATTTGCTTCGAATGAAGCTACCGGGCATACCTCTGAGCCTCTGCAGACAGGCTTCACCTTCATTCAGGTAGAAGACAATCATGGGCCACGCACTGTCGCACGCAGCCATGTTATGCGACAGTATTGGCGGAGCAAGAGGCTACAAACGGATGGGAAACCAAGAGCGAGTGGAAAGCAAGAACCGATGAGCTTAAGCCCGAAGGGTTTGAAACATGGAGGCGGACGGCGAAATGGACCCAAACCTTTGAGAAGCTTAGTTCCAGATGATCGAGCCGATCCTCAGGATTTGGTTAAAAGCGAAAGTCCACAAAGTTCCAATGACCCCTCACCTTATACCACAACCACCGATTGCGAGTTAAGTGATGATGAAAAGGACATCAGCGAGCACGTTCGGTCGCACAATTATGCGGTCGTTCTCTCAAACAGAACGGCAGTCACAGAGGTGGACCCCTTCACGAGATTCAAGTTTACTGACACTCCAGAAATGAGAAAACTCATTCACCACTGTAAGCTGCTCAGCTTTATCCCCTCTCATATTCTCTCCCCATTTTGAGAAATGTAATAATGTGAGAAGATTGCTGGATAACAACATCGTGTATGGACAAAGAAGCAGCCAGTATAGACTTTGAGCGTATGGGTTGGCTGTATTCTAGAGTCATGCCACTCGATCCAGACCCTTATAATGTGATCGTGGGCTTCACAATACATCATATGTCACGGCTTCATGGCAGAGGAGAGTCGGCTGTTGCTATAAAGCATAAGCTGGAGGGGATGCGCTTGATCAATGCCAGACTTGGCGATCCCGAGCAGGCTACTTCTGATGGAAACATTGGAGCTGTTGCAAACTTCACAGGCCACGAGGTAAGCCACCCTCGTCACAGGAATGTGAATCCAAGTCTTTATGCTTTCCCTAGTTACTCTCCGGCGCCCTCGAACATTTTGCGATCCACATGGGGGGATTAGACCAAATGGTCAGCGTTCGAGGCGGTCTGCTTGCGTTCAACAATAATCGACCACTGCAGCTCGCGATCGAAAGGTGAGTCTGATACAGCTGTGCATGGATTGTAGCATACCGATTGACGTTTATAGTCTCGATTTATGCAGAGCTTATATAAGATTTCAAAAGCCGACGTATTCATCATACGACAAAAATCTAACAGAAATGTTAGCAAGGCTAGGGTGGACTAGACCAGAGGTCTTTGAGAACGAAGTTTTGCGAATGCAAACCAGGAACGGTTTCTGCGCGGATTTCATTAAGTTGGTCGATGGTTTGGAAAAGGCCACAGGGGTCATCAGAAATACCGCGTCTAGGGGATTATACCAGGAACAGTGGGACAGTTTCTGTAACTACATTTGCTCAGTGGCCATGCAAATGGGGTGGGATACAGCCGCTGAAGAACCTGTGGACGATGTACGAACCACTATACGGAGGTGTTTTCGACTAGCATCTCTTGCATATGTTCGGATGGCGTTACAAGAATTCCGCAGTATCACACCACTAGGCGGGAAGTACTTTCGAAATTCCAAATATCGATTACTCGATAGCACGACTGACTGGGGAAGAGCCATTGAAATGCTAGCTCGTGTGATCCTTCGGGGTGAGCAATCGACTGTAAAAAGACATCGCAGGGCCTGGTATGTTGCCAACGCAATGCTATCATTGCAAGATTTTGGTCTTGAGACATGGAAGATCGCTGAAGTGACCTTGTTGAGTTACCTAGGACTGTTAGAGGGAGCAGCAGTCGAAAACCAAATTTCTGAATGGCACGACCCTGGCCATCAACTACATTCATCAATCTAGCCGACGAGAAACGGGTGGCTTGACATATCCCTATGATAGGCAACGACAACCACCTGCAATCTAATCTATATTAGCACCCTCGTTCTATATCGCCTTACATAAGCTCAGCATGCCGTCTCCGATAGAAGTGGTCGAAGGGGGCTTGTTTCCAATGACAAAAGAAAAGAAAGCTCTAGAGAGGTGATTCGAAACACCACCTATACGTATATAGCACCGTAAATCCGACCTTAATAATCAAAGGACGAGTGAACCGGCGGATCGCGCGGGAAAGCCGATGCAGACATGCATGCACCTTTAAATGTCCAAGAAATCTTAAGCCCCAAATTGCCATGCGTAACATTCATCTAGCCAATCAGGTGTTGCGCGAGAGCTTACTTTGCATGCTCTATCCGTCGTGATTGCGGAAGGACACTTTCATCAAGCTTTTTAATTGTCATTTACAACGTGGACCAGGCTTGCGCGAATACATGGATGTCTTGTATAAACGTTTCTATTTTTCCATCCATCCATCCATCTCCAAAGTCCATAGAAATAGGCATCGATACGGCCATAGATCCCCCCCCCTCCCCCTTCTCTGCAGTAGCCAGGAGCGAACCAACCCCAATGTGCACGCACCTAATCCGGCAAGTGCTCGCTCCGCTCATCACTAATTAATGCCTGCAATCACCATGTCCCCAGAAAGGCGTCGGCCGCGATTCGCCGACGCGATCCCGAACACGGAGGCTCGCTCAACGATCGCTCGTTTCGGGACGCCCTCGCCTGAGGGACGTCCCATCGCATCTGCGCGCCAGGGCACGCTCACCGCTGGAAATACATGCGCGGGTGAGCGCAGACACGTCGAGCAGGTGGGAAAAGGCGGAGGGCGCTTTGTGCACCGCATGATGGGCAGGGGGGGCGTGCATGGAACGTTCTACGGCTGTTCTGGCTGAGGGTGTGCGGTTGAGTTGCGATATGTAAGCAGCGTGTGAGTGGAGAGTGTGGGGGAATTGCGAGGGCATAGCCTATTGGATTGCCTACTTGCTACTTGTGGTTTGGTTGCGATAGGTGTGATGTTCCTTTTTGGGGGGTTGCTGGGGTTCATCACCCGCAATAACCGTTCCGCGCGCACACTACCCGTACCGAATACTGATGCTTTTTCTCGGTTTGGGATATTCGCGGGTTGGATCTGGGGACAGGTGCGAGTGGTTACTGGTGACGATGGTGGTGGTGGTGGTGTGCCAGTAGAGTCATAGGTGAGTTTTTGGCCGCTTGATTACTTATTATATATACGATGGACGTCCATCGGTGGAAGATAAAAAGGGACTGGATTACAAATTCAATTATCTGATATTTAGTTCTACGAGCCATCAACATCCTTACCAGCTTACCTTACTTCGCTGAAGATATATCTAACACTTGGTCAACAATAATAAGTCACAAAATAATAAGTCAACAATGGCAATTGCTGCTTCGCCGATGTGGTTTTCGCCTCCGTCGTCAGTTTCTGTGGATCGAGAGTTACCGGGTGACATGAGCGGAATGGACAATTTTGAGTCGGGGTATTCCTACGTATGTTTACTCTTCCTTCAGATGGTTCGAGCAGTTGGGTTAACTTGTTGAAGCCTATGGATTCTATGATTCCTCCGATGGAAAGCACTTATTCTATACCGCCGTATTCCACAAGATATATGGCTACGATGAATATGCCTATGGTGCCGCAACTGGCTCAGAGCATCTCCACAGATGAAGGTCATCGGGATATCAGTTCAGAGAGGGGTGAGGAGATCGAAGCAGAGTTAGCACGAATAGTAGGTTCCTCCATGGTGCAGCAAACACAACTCTCTACGGATCGACGACTAACAACATCCAGAAACGAAGTCCAGGTTCTCAAAGGAAGCCACGAGAGAAGAAGTCCGTAGCTCAAGGTATACGCACGCGCGAAACATCACATGATTCAACAGACTCAGTATCAGAAAAGACGCCGGCGCAAAAAATGGTCCGTAGCACTTTTTCTCAATGTCTACAGGTTTGCTAACTATCTACAGCGACGTCTGGTGCAAAACCGAGTCTCGCAAAGGAACTTTCGGAAGCGGCAGGCAAACGAGCGTATGAGGTTAGAAGAACAGGTCAAGATGCTCAGCAGTGAGCTGCATAACCTCAGCGATGCTTACCAAGACCTCCTGGGGCGATTCGAGCAAGTACATAGGGAGAACTCGGTGGCGAACAGCGAGGTGATTAGTAGTTGGATGGGCGATTCTAGTACCATGGGCCCGTTCAACATGGCCACTGGGCTCGAGTGATACAAAATGATTTTCCTGTTATATATTTCACGGACTACGGAGTTTGACTTGAATATCCGTTTGGATGATGGATGACCGTTCGTCGTCATCAGGTGTTTGGCGTGGGATAGGGCGGGATGGAAAAGATAAAGCTATTCAGGGGTTTGAAAGCAAATGGTCGTGAGACCGAAGGGAGTTTTGAAACAGGAGAACTTTCTCTAAGTAACACAGCTACGAAGATAGATAATGGATAATAAACAACTACTCCAATTTTGCAAGTCTGCGTAAGCCCCTACGTACGCCCCTATCTTCAACGAGGTTTGAGGCGAGTGCATCATTGTGCAACTGGAGAACAATCACTCACAGGCAGATGCAGAGTCATAACGAGAGCTCCGTACTTTTGCGTCGCACATTCAATAAAGTCAGAACATGACATTCAGGCATCAAAAGAATATCAAATACGTCCAAACAAGGTAACTTTGAGACTTGTAGACCGAGGTCGAGATTCTGCGGTAGATCTCTTACATGCACTGACGCTACGCCCAGAAAGGATAACAAATACGGGCCGTCATCAGCCACCTACACCATGCAGTTGCAGTATTTGGAGCTATCGTATTGGTGGTTGAACGAAGTTCGGTCAGTGATACCGAGCATGCCGAACTACCGACTCACAGATGTGCGGGATTTGAAGACCCTGGGGGTGTGTGTGTGTGGTTTTGGCACTCAGTCACACCGGGAATTGCTTCTGCATACGAACTTTTCCGCGGAACCACCCATCCTAACGTAGCATTGCATTGGAGCCTAATTTTCTGCACGATGGCTGCCGGTGGTTGTTTGGTTGTTGGAAGCCGTAAACTTTCTTCGAAGTACGCTGGTCACCCCACGATATATAAATATTCATCCAGCGGTTATCACGGCTACGCCAGACCGCGGTCAAGCATCTTCCGACGCCGAGGTGTTGAAAAGGAAAGATCATAGAGATACATTGTCGACGGCTGATATACTGTCGCATTAATATGATCTTGTGCGAGGCTCGTCGTGACTTGAGTGGGATTATTCTCTCCTTACATCTTTCTTGATGTTATACAGCAGATTCCGATATCGCTTTTTTGAAACACAACCACCAACGCCATTTCATGCAGTCCTCTCATCCAACCGCCCAAACATCATGTTGGGCTGGCCTCTATATCCTTATACTAGAGGCTGCCTTGTAGACACATCACTCTTTTCTGTATTTCTCATTTTCCAGTTCCCTCCAATCTCTTTCCTCAGGCTCATTTCCACTCGTCTCCTTGACTCCGCTGTCAAATGCTGGCTTCCCTGCATACAGCATGTGTCCGCCAGTATTCCTTTCGCCCCCTCCTTCGAGCTCTTTGCTGACGGAGATCGGCTGGTTCCCTCTGAACCGTTTGCGCATGTCGACCATTCCGCGTTTGCATTCGCCGTAGCCTTTCTTTAGCTGCTGGCACTTGGTAGGCATGGTTTCTAGGAGAGGCGATCGTAAACAATCAGAGGGCTTGTTGCGGTGGACCATGACACAGTCGGATTCTTGGAGGCATTGCGCCAGCGCGGCTCCTAGGAGGATGGTATTAGTAGGTGGGTCGAGGGAAGGAGGGGCTCGATCTTACTGATGTCTTTGCAGGAGCTCGGCATGGTCGACTCTCAATTGACGGTGCTCTGAGTGCAGTTTACACCAGAGTTTCAATCGAGGTAGGTATTAAATATCAACAGTAAGTAGCTTTGTGATATGCGACAATGCAAGCAAAGCATTATCTCTACAGGGACAAGCTATTTTCCATAGCAGCAATCGGGAGCCGAAGTCTAACCGAATTGAGCCTTTAAACTTTTGTTTGGTAAGGATACCAATCACTTGAGCACTTGCCTAGTAAGTAACTAACTGCTCACCACGATTGACAGTGACGTCTAGATTCAAGATGTACACTACACTCTACAAGAATAATCATTCACGTCAATTGAATATCTGAGCTTCGTAACCGTGAGTTCCCCTCAAGAATATCGTCGACAACAGCAAGAAGTGAGGCGTTCGAAGAGGCACGAGTGCGCATTTGGCATGTGAATGTGGATGCGACGACTATACGGTGTGCAGCGATTGGATTATACGTGCATCTCGCTCCAAGAATTTGTCCACGTCAACAGGTTCATTGGACCGGACCCCTATTTGAATAGAAAAGCAGGCTAGATCTGCGGGGAGTTCAGATACTTAAATTGTTTCTTTGTTAAACAACGACTGCAATCTCAATCTCACTGATGGTGTAGACCTTGGGATACCCTCACCGCACAACGAAATCCTCGACAGAGGTTGGTCGCCAACATGTATATTCCTTTTATCGGCCGTTTGAATTTGTGAGTTGATTATACGAAAGCAGAATTGATCCGCTGGCTAACTTGGGCGATAGGAGCGAGTACTTGGCTTTGATCAGTTCGTTTTGCCTTGTTGGACTCGAAGCATTGATCCGGATCCTTACACTTGCGCTTCGTATGCGAGACCCATCAAATTTATTGGCATAGCCTAACGTGATTATAGCTTCGACGATCATATCTTTATGCTATCGAGTATCGAGGAGGGTGTTTAACAAATACACAACTGCGGCAGCGAAGAAATCCGCGACTCGCAAACAAGGTCGGTGCTCTACGACAGATACACTGTTATCGACTGCTAAGAATAATACAGATGTATCGACCTCGATCCGAAATGCCTCCGATTTCATAGACCTTTGCGCCCTCGCTGGGTATTATGCCGAAGAACATGTCGTGCGAACAGGAGATGGATATCTACTAGGCATACACCGACTCGGTTGGAAGAAAGGAGAGGAGGACCAAAAAGTCAATAGCGGGCCCAACAGCATCAAGAAAAATGTTGTATATCTACATCACGGCTTGCTCATGAACAGTGAGGTGTGGGTCTGTCTGACAGATGAACAAAGATGTTTACCCTTCACTCTGGTGGAGAAGGGTTACGATGTTTGGGTAGGTCTTGCTTCTCTTGAGCTTGCTCATGCCGCCAACTGACAATTTCTAGCTTGGAAACAATCGCGGAAACAAGTATTCTAAGAAGTCTGTACACCACTCTCCAATGGATATACCTTTTTGGGACTTCTCAATGGACGAATTCGCATTCCATGACATTCCGGACACTATTCAATATATTCTCGAAACAACCTCGGCACCGTCCTTGTCATACATTGGATTTTCTCAAGGCACAGCTCAGGCTTTTGCGACATTGGCCGTCCATCCAAAACTCAACGATCAGATTAATGTTTTCATCGCTCTCGCCCCAGCAATGTCTCCAGCAGGTCTCTCCAACGGTATAGTAGACTCTCTTATAAAGGCTTCACCGCAGGTGCTATTCCTTCTTTTCGGCAGAAGGTCGATTCTTTCATCTGCTACTATGTGGCAATCGATCTTGTATCCTCCAATCTTCGTCCGGCTAATCGACATGGGTCTGAAATTCCTCTTCGGATGGCGCGCAAGAAATATCTCCGCATCGCAAAAGCTCGCAGCATATCCTCATCTTTACTCCTTTACTAGCACCAAATCGGTCGTTCACTGGTTCCAGATTATCCGCACGAAATCCTTCCAGATGTACGATGACGATGTCCAACCGGTGATCTCCTTAGGAAGTGTATCGAAGTACACCAAAGTGGCCAGATTTCCAACCCGGAACATTAAGACTCCAATCGTGCTCGTGTACGGAGGCAGCGACTCTCTGGTTGATATTGACATTATGCTGAAAGAACTCCCCGCACACACTATGGCTACGGAGATCCCTCATTATGAACATCTCGATTTTCTATGGGCGCGAGAAGTCGATACTCTTGTCTTCCCTCACGTGTTTGATGCCTTGGAATCTTTTTGTGACGCTGAGCATTCGAAAGAAGAATATGAAACCTACAGGCGAGCCCGCAGTAACTCTATACGAACTGGATTCAATAATAGAAGGATGTTGAGCTACATGAGTGAAGAAGACAGTAGCAGCCCGACTCTAGGCGGAAGTCTCATGGACGTCGAACCTATCGAACACGCTGAACCCGCCACTACTATACTACTAAAAGGTGACGAGTCTCCAGGAGATCTGACTCTTATGAACCCTGAACATACCAGCAGTGTTTATAGCGACAACACAGCGAGGAAACGCGTTAAGCTCCAACAACTTCCCTATACCGAGGACGCAGCGGAAAGCGACCCTCAGGTCCTTAAATTGCTACCTCCACCTACTCCTAACTCTAAACATGCAGCTCAAGACGAAGAAGAAAAAGCCAATGCGCAAGCACCCACAACACCTTCTCGAATTCCTATCACATCCTCTTTGCCATCGCATAGCCAAACGCCAGGAGATACTCAGACGCCAACTCGTTTCAAGAGAAGTATGAGAAGTTCGAGTATCGGAAGTAATCTATCCTTTGAGACGGGAAATGGCAAATCTGGTATCAGTCCTGTTGGGATCAGTGTGGGTGTAGGACGAGCTGTTGGAGGACTCCTCAGTAGCGCTGAAGGTATTAGGGGGAGTGTGACGAGCTCGGATGAAAATGGAAGTGGAAAGAGGAAGATAAGTGGTGGGGAGGGAACGAATAAAGGGTTTGGCTTTGGAGGGTCTTTGAGGAGGAAGAATTGAGTTTGTGCTCGTTTTGATGACTGAATGAAGTGATGAGGGCGTAGGTTGGTGGCATTGAAATTGGTGGGCACCGGATACATCTCATTTGCGCGACACATGGACGACTGGGCGGACGTTGTTCTATCTAAGCTCATAGATTGGCAACTTGCTATCGCATATATTGTACATACTAGATACGTCGACGACCAGACAGAGACAGAGACAGACTGAACATAAGAATGGGCACAACAGTCCTGTTAGAGATGCCTAGGCTAGATAGGATAGCGGAGATTAGCCAATACAGCACGGCACGGCACAGTACAGTACATAATGATGAATATTACAGCTTCAAGAGCGTTCTTGGTTTGTCCACAATGATTTGCTTGTTCTGTTGGTGATGTGATGTGAGTTTTACATGGAGGAATGGAAGGGTAAGCCAAGATGTTCCAGACGAGGTTATGAAATGAATGACATCGATTTTTGGTGTGTTTCTCTATCATATCATTCCACTGGCCCCACCTTCCGCTTTACATCCCGTAATCCCATGCCCAGGGCCCGGGTACCTGGGATATTCTCACATATGCAACGAAATGGCGCAGCTTTATCGGCTGACAATAGACATGGGACGAGAGACTAACTCAGATAAATCACATTCTTCAAATTGATTCGCCTCATCTAACTATACTGCATACACTACTTTACATCCTAAAGACGCCGAATTTCGTATCGGCTGGCTCGTTCTTTCCGCCCAGTGCGGCCATAAGACTTAAGCCTAGAACTCTGCGCGTTTGGCTTGGGGGGATTACGCCATCGTCCTGGGTGTGGGGATTAGTATCTCTTGTAGTTTGGAAAAATGTAAGGAGAGTAGAGGAGAAGGCAAGAAAAAGAAAGAAAACATACCCATAACCTAGCACTCGAGAAAACAGCCTCACTCTCCCTCTCGATCCTATCCCTCAACCCCTCATCTACATTCTTTCCCACCGTCTCCATAACCGCAGTCAGCTGTCCGCTTCCCATAACGCCGATCCTCGCGTTCGGCCACATGTACAAGAAGCGTGGACTGTATGCCCGTCCACACATACCGTAGTTGCCGGCTCCATAGCTGGCGCCTACTACTACAGTGAATTTCGGGACATTGGCGCAGGCGACTGCGGTTACGAGTTTCGCTCCGTTCTTAGCGATGCCTTCGCGTTCTGCATCTGAGCCGACCATGAACCCGCTGATGTTTTGGAGGAAGATGAGGGGAATGTTACGTTGGGTGCAGAGTTCGATGAAGTGCGCGCCTTTGAGGGAGGAGGCGGAGAAGAGAATCCCGTTGTTGGCGATGATTCCTACTTTGTGGCCGTAGATGGTTGCGAAGCCTGTGACGAGCGTGGTGCCGTAGTCGCGTTTGAATTCGGAGAAGACACTGCCGTCGACGATGCGGGCGATGATTTCGTGGATAGGGAGAGGCTTCCGTAGATTGGTTGTTGCTATGCCGGTTAGTTCAGAGGGGTCGTACAGGGGTTCTTCGTAGGTGGTTGGTGCGGGGAAGGATTTCTTGGGCCAGTTAAGGTTGCTGATAGATCGGCGGGCGAGCACGATTGCGTGGGCGTCATCTATAGCTAGGTAATCTGTTACGCCGGATACCGAGCTGTGCATTGAACCACCGCCAAGTTCTTCGTGGGTCACTACTTCACCGGTTGCAGCTTTGACTAGAGGAGGTCCTGCTAGAAAAATGTGACCTTGACCATCTACGATGATGCTTTCGTCCGACATTGCTGGTACGTATGCACCGCCTGCTGTACATGGCCCCATTACCACGGCTATTTGGGGAATTCCCATGGAGCTCATTCTTGCCTGGTTGAAGAATATCCGACCAAAATGCTCTCTGTCTGGGAAGACATCTGCTTGATGTGGCAGATTAGCTCCACCAGAGTCTACTAGATAGACACAACTATGGATTGTCAGCATTTTGGTAGTTCTGCTTTGATGGCATTCATGTAATAGGAAGGGCTAGCTAGGTAAACGTTGATACTTCAACCTCCTGACGCAGTAAAGCTTGCGGATAAGAAAGAAACCCACGGTAAGTTATTTTCCTTCGCAATCTCCTGTGCTCTCAAATGCTTCTTCACAGTAATCGGAAAGTAAGTTCCACCCTTAACCGTACTGTCATTCGCAACCACCATACACGTAACCCCCTCAATAACACCAACACCGGTGATGATTCCGCCAGCGGGTACTTCCGTCTCGGGATACAGCTCGTGTCCCGCCAGCGGGCTTAGTTCCAAGAAGGAAGTACCCGGATCGATTAGCGCGGTAACTCGATCCCTCGGGAGCATCTTGTTGCGTGCAATGTGCTTTTCACGTGCTTTGGCTTGACCACCTAGCTGGATTTTGGCGGTGAGTGTGGACAGGTGGTCAATAACGGATTGCATTTGGGAGAGATTTTGTGTGTATTCTTCAGACGAGGTGTCGATGTTGGTAGGGATGACAGAAACAGCTTTTGCTTGGGATGGTGGGCAGTAGGTTGAAACCATCCGGTGGAAAGGGATGGAGGTCGTTCTTAGACAGGTTTGTCTAATTGACCTTTTTGGGAGGTTGGCAAGAACTCTCGATGCTCTGATAGAAGACATTTCGGATATAAACTGCTGCAGTGGCAGCAATGTGGTAGAATATGTCTACATAGATGTAGAGCGAGTGAGAGTTTCTAAAGGTCAAGCTGGAGCTCGGCAAAGCGGTTAGATGCGGCTTTCCCCGTGGGGAAGTGACAAGGATGGTCGACTTCGAGGGGTCCACTACCCTTTCTTCAATGCTACAAACACAATGTAGCGGTAGGAATTTCATCTTTCAACTGCTTGTTTCTCTTCAAATCACAAAATGGCTTCTTCAATCAGATGTCTACGATCTCTCTCTACCAGACCAACATCCTACATTCACATTAAACCTTCAGTTCTCCTACCTACGTCGCACCGCCGCCATGCATCGTCTAAGCACCCCGCCGGCTTCACACCACCCACCTCAGAAGATCTTGACGAACTTCGCGAACGAGTACAAGAATTCACCCGCCGTGAGATCCCCGAGACTCTAGCCGCAGAAACGGACAAAACCAACTCCTTCCCCAATTCCATGTGGCAGAAATTCGGCGATGCAGGATTCCTCGGCATAACCGCCTCAGAAGACGTCGGCGGACTCGCCATGGGCTACCAAGCACACTGCATCGTCATGGAGGAAATATCCCGTGCATCCGGCAGTATTGGACTTAGTTACGCCGCACATTCACAATTGTGCGTGAATCAACTACAATTGAATGGGAATGTGGAGCAGCAGAAGAAATACATGCCAGGACTGATAGACGGGAGCAAGGTTGGAGCGCTGGCTATGAGTGAGAGCGGTGCTGGTAGTGATGTGGTTAGCATGCGAACGACCGCGAAGGAGGTCGATGGCGGATATGTGTTGGATGGGACAAAGATGTGGATTACAAATGGGCCGGACGCAGATGTGATCGTGGTCTATGCAAAGACCGAGCCTGAGAAGGGTTCGAAGGGTATTACCGCGTTTATTATCGAGAAGAGTTTCAAAGGATTTAGCTGTGCAAGGAAGCTGGATAAGATGGGTATGAGGGGTAGTAATACTGGAGAACTGGTGTTCGAGGGTGTGTTTGTACCGAAGGAAAATGTCCTTGGAGAGGTGAACAGAGGAGTAAAGGTTCTGATGGAGGGACTCGACATTGAAAGATTGGTGTTGAGTTCGGGCCCCTTGGGTATTATGCAGGCTGCGATGGATGTCACCCTGCCGTTTACTCATCAACGGAAACAATTTGGTCAACCGATCGCTCATAATCAGCTTGTTCAAGGCAAACTCGCAGATATGTATACCAAACTGCAAGCATCGCGGGCTTATACATACAACACCGCAAGGACTGTTGATGAGACAGGAGTTATTCGCACACAAGATTGTGCTGGAGCTATTATGTATGCTGCTGAGAGGGCTACAGAGGTATCGCTGGATTGCATACAGTTGTTAGGCGGTATGGGATACGTTGAAGAGATGCCTGCCTCGAGATTATTGAGGGATGCGAAACTATACGAGATTGGCGCTGGCACTACGGAGGTTAGGAAGGTGGTTATTGGAAGAGCATTTAATAAGGAGTATGGTAGCTTCAGTAGATGATTATTAGGATGGGTCTCAAGGCATGTGTATAGTACCTCGGAAAGTTGAAATAGGAAATCGGCGTTTACCAAACCTTTCTTTACCTTACGAATCATCTTGGAACAGAAGTCACAGTACACCAATCGTAGTTACAACTTACTCATCACTCTCAGATGACATTGAATCTTAACATATACAAAGCCCTGCCTGACCATTCCGAGCAATTCTCCCAGTGTCTGGAGCTAGACCAATGTATAGATTATGTCTATTCTACATATCACTCGTAGATAGAATTATCAATTGTAATCAATTAAGATTGTTCAAGAGACTCGCTCAAATCAACGGAAGTTGATACACTCAGTGAGTTATGCTTGCCACTGTCACCTACCTTTCCCTCTCTCAAGCTTTTATAAATCTCCTCTTTGTAACCCTCTAAATTCCCAATCATATAGCCTTCTTGCCAAGTTGGTCCTTCATCCTAAATAGGCTATCAGTGAAATGTCTCTCGTCGAATCAGACATTTAAAGTTGAAATGAAGACAAGACGTACCCCTACTTCTTTCACAACTCTCAACCCACTCCCACTCACTTCCAGAATAGTCCCGCCTACATATTCTTCCTTCGTAAGCAAATCAAGCATCGCTTCTGCTGTCGTCTCCGGCGTTATCCATTTTTGGCCCGAAGTCAACATCTGCATCTTATCCGGCTGCGACGACCAAATTGGAGTCTAAGATCTCGTCAGCGTGTGTTATCTCCTCAACACTCCCTACTTCCGGACACTTCTCAGCAGTAACAAAAGCACAACACCCACCTGCACAACCCCCGGGGCAACTCCTACAACCCTAATGCCCAGCTCTTGCAAGTTCTTCGTGCTCCTGACAAAGCCCGTTACCGCGAACTTACTCGCATGGTAAAGTGGTGTCTCCATAACTCCAATCTGTCCGGCAATACTGCTCAAACAGACGACTCTACCGGGTCGCTTTTCCTTAACCCAGTACTCAACTCCCATCTGCGTGAGCCTGATCGGGTGCGTGATATTCACTTCGAGGGTTTTGTACGTGGATTTCTCGATCGTGTCGCTTGAATGGGGTGTTCCAGGGGGATTGTAGAAGTTTGAGGAGGGAGGATCAAAGACCCCGGCGCCGGGAACGAGGATGTCGATCTGGTGGAAGTGGGAGAGCGTAAAAGTGAAGAGAGAGGAGAGGGCTGACCAATCGGTTACGTCGGTGACGTGGTAGAGGCAGGTTGGTTCAGTGGAACCTGTTTTGCTGTAGGTTATGAGCAGCTGAGCGGCCGGTGGGAGGAGCGCAAGATCGGCTATCACGACATTGCAGCCCTTGAAAAGGAGAAGTTTTGCAAGCGCGAGGTTGATTCCTGTAATTCATATTGGCATCATATACAATGAGACAGGTGAGGAAGACAGTAGTGTAATAAAGCACTTGCTGCCGAGGAATATGAGAGGATGGAGAATTATTTCAATTTTTTCGAGATAACATGTATGTGTTAATATCAAGTGTACGAGGTAGTTAGGGAGATAGAGGAACTGAAATAGAGATATAAATCGAAAATAGACTGGAATGGAAAACGAAGATAATACCTGAGCCAGCTCCTGTTATGATGGCAACCTTCCCCTTCACCTCATAATCTAACTTCGACATCATAATAACCAAAGTAATATGCACACTGTATCGATGTTACAAATCAAAAGCACCCAGCAACAAGTTGCTTGGTAGTCTTTATATGTGCTTCGAAGACGTGCACTTGGAGTGATAGTCGGCACTTGCGCGATAGGTTAAGCTCCAGGAGCGGGGAAGATCCAATGTCTCAAAATTTTCTAGTGTTTACTACCTGTCTTCTTCAGCTGAACAGTCAGGTGTTGTACAAACGAAAATACCAGACAAAAAGCCCTGTTCTCGTTCTCTTCCATAGATTGAGGTCAGCTCATATCCCGTCGCTCGCGGGACCTCGTAAGGAAAAAAGAAGCGGCTGTAATTATCATTCCTTACCGTTGCCAGATCTGATCCCAGATCCTTGTGCGACCACTTCACGCCATTGTCCGTTTTCGATCCCTACTTGCAGAGCAAAAAGCATCATCATAACTCTTCATATAATATAAGCAGAGAACCTTTGTTGGATAGGCTCCTGGCTATCCATGGATGTCTTGTTCCTATAGAGCTAGTAGTACGAGGGTGTTTGTGTGCTTTTGGTGTAAGACAACGTGGCATCGTCAAGAGCCCAGACTCCACGCACTTATCTTTGGACTGCTTAAGGAGCACAAGTTCCAACCAGTATCTTGATGTGATGGCAGCCACCGCACAACTGTTCGCGTTACCAAGAAGGCCACCATTCATTCAGCAGCTATTGTACATTCACAATATATTTGTGCCAGTACGCCAGGCGATTTCCAATCCCATGGCACTCAAATCCGATTTACCGCCGAATGCAGGCAACACGGCGGCTCACGAGTTCCCATAGGGGCTAAGAACCAAATAGATAAGGCCAACAAGACCTTCCGTGGCGCAGCTGAAAGCTCCTTGAGCCGTTTGCTTGCTCCTCACGCGGCGACATGTCGACGTACTCAACGATTCCGAGGCAGAACTGATCGGCTGGTGAATACGAGGGATGGAATCTCCAAAAAATTATAATCTCTCCATTACCACATGAACACTTCGCCGTCTAACTTCATTTTGACATCGCTTCGTTCTCCCGCTCAGATAGTCAACCAGCTCACCCAACTACCTAACAATTGAGTTAAATTCCAAGTTCCCAGCGAACGCGAATTCTCTACTGAGAGAGATTCAAGATGTAAAGCTCCTACTAACTCTCGGATTCATAAATACTGTATACAGGATGAGCTGTAAACGCGTAATAGGTAAGTGAATGCTCACACCATGTTTTCACACCCTCTAACAGTTGTTTCGTAGCGACAACTAAATGAGCATCCAGGCTCGGCTTTAGCCTCAGCCAACCAAGTTTCCGATTTCCCTGACTCTGATCAAGGCGAACAGTCTGCGCAGAGTTTCCTTCTGCTCAAGATTTTCGCCCGGGTGAGGGTCTCGCAATGCGACACCGTTTTGTTGCCCAGGCTGCGAGTTGAGATAGGAAGTAGACTGCACACCACTGGAAGTCCATGGGGAAATCAACCTGCGTCGGCATTCATCATATCGTATACATACATCCCAGCGAGTAGATATGCTCGAGCGAGCCTGCCAACACAATCTGAACAGAACCATTATATTGAGATAGCCATGAAGAAGGGTATATATTGATGCGTGCAAAATGCCTGCCTGCTGTGGGCGCCGTGTAGCCGCCATTCATAATACCCATGATGTACAAAAACCAAGTAGAATCCCTACACCATGCCCGAGACGCCTTTTCTCCCAACCCATTGATATGAAGCCTGCCCAGAGAAGGAAAGTATTCACTCAAACTCCTTTTGCCATTTGACCAATTGCCTCGTCAATATATCCATCATTTCCAGACATGATAAATCTTTAAATTCCTTCTGCGATTCGCTCTCGCCCAAGCCCATCTTTCTCATGTCGTTTTCCCTTGCGCCATTAAGCTTTATCATTGGTAAATCTTCGACCAGCCCTCTTATCAGTTTTTCTGCTGGTCCTCCGTTTGGTAACATTGATTCTCCTGCTAATTCGACCTGCGTGCGGGAAATGAATTCAAGAATCGCTGCGACTCTTTTTTTCATCTCAGACATGCTGACCTTACTACCCACACTGGCCTTCGCTCTGCTGATTTTTGGTTCGGTAGTTGAACCTTTGTTATTCGTTGAATGGCTATTCTCATCGCCTCGCGGATTGTCCCTTGACTGTGATCGATGAGGGGAGCGGGAATTGTCGAGACCTCTGTCCTTTGTATACTGATTTTTGCCTAACTTTCCCTTACGAGCGTTAGGCGGCCTGCCACCTTTTTTATGAGATACCGGCGGTTGGACTGGAGGAGTCGTATCCGGTACTGAAACTTGGGTTACTGGAGGAGGATCTAATGGCTGCGCTGTGACTTCGATGATCTTGGTGATTGGTGGTTTTATTGCTGGTGGTATCTCCTCGACGGGCTCTGAATCTAGGCACCTGTTAGTTTGTTTTCCATGGGACGAGTTTCAATTCACTCACCTTCAATCCTCCTCCGTTCTGCTCGTCCTTTCCGTTTGTTCGCAGCTTCCAACTTACTCTTTTCTCGTTCTTCCCTTAACTCCTTTTCACGATGATTTTTGGCTGCCGCGCCCCTAATCTTCTTCCCACTGCGACCATTTGCGAAGCTTGCCCCATCGTCAGACTCGGGTTGGGATGGTGGCTGTTGTGGGGTTTGCTGTGACTTCTCGTCAGGAATGGGCGAGGGGGAGGCTGAGGTTGTCCGTTGTCTTTTCGGTGCATCAGGCTTCCTGTCCACAATCATTAATCAACGTTGAATTAATCTGCTACAGATCTTGCTTACTCTTCACTGTCGCTGCGCCCTCGTTTGGCTCGTCGAATTCGACCGTCGACGCTTTCCGTAGCATTTTCTGCTACACTGGCTTCAATCGCTCGTCTTATTTGTTCCGCTTCCGCAGCTGCGTCGTATGCAGCATCTCTGCTGTTCATCGTAGATCTTCTTTTTGCGCCTTGAAGGCTGGAGGATGGACGGCCATTTTTACCACCTTTAGGGGATCGTGTGCCGTCTTTGGAGAATGACGCCGCTCGGGATGTCGTCCTAGAAAGATTTGGGTGAAGGGGGAGGTATAAGGAGTAGCGTTGTCTGCGGTTCATCTTGTCAGAAATGGCCTAATTGAATGTTGGAAATGGGTTGCCATTTTGTGGAAGATTCTGCGCACTTGAAGCAGATAGCCTTGTGAGACTCGACCTGCGCCACGAACTCGCGTCGACGCTGACGGGTGGAACGAATAACTAGTAATTGAGGATATTTGTAAAGCTCGGAGAAAAACCCACCCATTTTGCGCTGTGCGAATTCGATGCAGATCCTTACGGCATTGTTCGCAAAAATATTCATCGGGACTTGTATCTTCGTTCACGATTCCAACGCATCCGCCATGTTGCCAAACTTTGCAAACGTCGCATTGCAGAAAGAAACCTGCCAAATCCTCCGTAACATCTGCTGCCGTTATTATTGATTCCTCGATTTCATCTTTTGTATTATTCTTCTCGTCCTCCCGTAGTTGTGGTGGCCCCGGGTATTCGTCGTAGCCGCAGATACAGCGAACAGCTTCGTCGTCATCCCCTCCTTCATCTGCCCCCGTTATTACATCTTCTTCTAACGATTGTGTCTTTGATGCCTTTTCTCGCTCATCGCCTCGCCCTCGTTTTCGGTGTGTCGAGGAGCTGTCTTCGGTTGTGGTTGCATCGTCAGGAGAGTCCGAGGACAACGACGCAGATGGAGTCGACTTTCTTGGAGATTCGGCTTTATTATTCGAACGGGTCGACCTTTCTGCGCGACTAGAGGTATTCGAGGATGCAGAGGAATGATGCGAATTCGATTGTGAAGTTTGGTTGCCTCGAGCAGCTCTCGACGAACGTCTAGTGGTATCCATCCCCGAAGATTATGAGAGTACAAGGGAAAAAGCAATCGTATTTCGCTGTATTCGATGTCGATTGATGCTCGGGTATATCTTGCACGCGTAGAGGATTATAATTTGTGAATTGAGTATGGGAATCTAGGACTTCCCGTGAGGGGAAGGTTAGATTGGAAATGGCGAAGAATTCGGCGTGAAAGAGGGAAGAAAGACGAAAAGTCCCGAGAATAAAAAAAAGATTGGGTATTTTAAGAGAGCCTTTAGAGATCCAAATCGACGCTCGAGAGTATGCGATGATATAAAGAGGAGGTAGTAATAATTCTTGGTGTAATCATGACTGCGAATTGGTGGATTGTGGGTTGCCCAGATGAGAGGAGAGGAGAGAGGAGAAATAAAAGATCGAGCTTCGGTCCGCATCATTCAACTCACTCTACTTTCGAGTTTCCCTAGTAAACCTGGTGAGCCGTGGTTTGCTCGGTATTACTGACTGGGATAAACAACTCCCCGCCGTTGGTTTTCGGGCTGGAGAGGATCGGAGCGTGAACTTATCAATGACGGCGCACCCAGCGCTGGCCACAATTACTTCATCCACGACCGCCTTTTCTAGATGCATCCCCCGAGTCACCATAGGACAGGACCAGAGCGAGGAGTTTCCCATGCGCTTCATTATTCCAATCACATATCGGAGATGCCCTCCAAACGCAGACCACCTGAAAATGTCATTGGCTGATTGCTTGCTTGCTTGCGTGCTTGCGTGCATTGGGATGGGAATCCGCAACTTATCAAGCTATCAAGCTATCAAGCTATCAAGCTATCAAGCTATCAAGCCATCAATCCATCAATCCCTCAATCCATATCAAATTGAATGACTAAGCCCTCACATCCAGCGTCCAGAGTATGCTCAGTGCGCGTTCACGTGCCCTCATCTCGCTTTCCTGCCTTTTCCCTTTCCAGATTGGTCCTTCTAACCTTAGCTGGCACTGGGCACATATCGACATCGATCCGGCTCAACGTTAACTTACCAATATTGCAAGAGGCCCTTAAAAAAGAATCCCTTTTCGTGTACTATTAACAAAACAACAGTACGCTCTCTTTACCATAAAAAGAGTCCCAGAGGAAGATAAGGAGAGTGTAAAGTATTGACCTTTTTGTTTGGAAAGATTTCATTATTCATTCTTACTGAATTCCTGTCTTTTTCGGCTCCTTTGGATAGAACGCAAAAGCAATCAATCGTCACTTCCGTATCGTGGGGTGGAAACGTCGTCAATAATTCTTTCTAGGGCACAATCCCCTCAGAATCTCTGGAAAGTCGCTGCACAATCAACAAGAAAGTATGCACCCTCAATACCGATTCTTTTTAATTTCTCGGCATGATCATGGCTGGCTTCTTCAGATGGATGGGCCTTCACGGGTTAGGATTAGGAATGACTAATTACATGTCATTTACCTCCCATCCATCACCATCTGCCGTACATGCGAGGTTTCATACTAATGTGTTGTCTGCTCTACAGGAAAGGAGAACCCAAGGAAATACAGCCGAATAAACACCCTTCGACGAATCTCGAGAACGAACCTAGAGAACCACAACAACGACGCGAATCTTTCCACAAGCGCAAATTGTCAGGTTGGGAGAGTTGCAGTGATATGTCCGCGTCGGTGATGAACACAAGTATGATATCCTCATAGCCGTGGCACCTCTCATTCAATCTGCCACCTCTCCCACTAATTCTACCAACAACAATCACTCCTTCCTAACCCCTCGGGTTGGAATTGGAGGAAGCTATGGTGGGCTTGTTCTCGTATGTAGCACGTTTGCTGATCTCTGTATTCGGATGCTTCATAGGCTACTCTTCCACATCATCGCGAGCCATGTCCCCAGAAGTTGTATCGCAGCAACCGGACCGTCCTATTCGACCCCTTCCCAAGAGACGCCTTCGCGAGCGACTTTCCCCTGATGTTGCCGACTCGATTCAGTACCCC